>LPNX011028370.1:23523-43527 GCA_001517045.1 Pseudotsuga menziesii
GTGAGATGACTTTTATTATGAGTACTTCACTTTATGACTTAAAAGTACTTGTACCACTACCTTGGTTAACTATGGGTTTTCATCCACCATAAAAAATGTGACAAATAAGCATTCTTAACTCATGCAATGCCACCTCAACCATGGGGGATGATGTCATCTACTAGAATGTAATTGGTTGATTTTTATAGTACATTTTGGTCCTTTTGAGGCCCATTTTTCACCTCAAATTCTCCCTAATGTCGATGGGTTGGCTTAGTCGATCAGCCGACTAAGTCAGTCGACCGACTAAAATAAGAGATTAGGTCGGCCATCTAAGTTCGCGTCGGTTCACCAAACTGACTGGTAGTTATTTTGTAACCATCTATAAATCATATATATTAGGCTGTTGAGCCAGACGAGAACTTAGTTCAGTTCTCTGCATTGTATGGACTCATTGTAATAATATAATTTGTTTTAATTCTATCTGTTCTTATCTCTTGTCTCTGTTTAAGATTTATATATGTTTTAGTGTGTATTATTGGTAACCTTATGTGATCTGTGAGATTACAACAAAATGGTTGATTTTGATCAACTGAACAAAGCACACACTAACAAGGATCATGGTCATGGTCATGGGATTATTGGGGTTCTTCTTCATCATCATTGAAAAAGGAAGAGGTGGATGATGAGCACAAGAGATATGGAAGAGAGTTGAATGTGGGAGAAATGGTGTTAAGATTGAAGACAACATAATCCATGTTGTATTCATCGACACTTGAGAGAATTGAAACATCAAACATAACACATCGGCTGAGGTCTGACCAGACATAGCTCTTGTAATGGAAAAGCAACGAGGACCACTGCTCTGCACAACATGGACCATGTTTGGAACACTAAATAAGTTATGAATCCCGCCAAGTGCCTCCTAGGAGGCACCACCCAAGAACATTGCCAAATTACATGGTTCACTCCTTTCCTCGAAAGAATGCAGTTCTAAGCCATGCTTTCCTCGAAAGAATGCAATTCTAAGCCAAGAGTTTATGAAAATTATGGGGCCATTAGTCTGTTGATTGTATAAGAAAGAAATCTATCAAACTCAAAGGCAGAGATCATTTTGTATTTTAGTTACGCTTTTCATGCCCATGAATATGAATACGGGATAGGAAATCGCCATGACTGGCAGGTTGACACAAAAAATGATATAGCAGCAATCGATTGCTTGATTTTTTCTTGTGCAGGAGGTGTGTTTGTCTTGCTATGGAAGGATATAAGAGAAAGGGATCTAGAATGCATAGATCCTGAGAAGGAAGTCCCATCTGGGTGTTTTTTCAATGACGTCGGAGATGAATAATAACAAATGAAGTGTGATCCCGTAACCTCTTGCCGACAATCAAAGACTCAGATTGACTTAGGAACAGATCACGGCTTGAAGATAAGCCATGATATCTTTTAACTCCACATAATCTCGCTTAGGATATTTCTTAACACAATAGTTCCGATAATTTGTGATAGAAATCACTTTTGGTATCTCATTCATCAGCGATAAGTGGCACTCAATAGAGAAATCACATCAACATCAGCATACAAGTGTCTCAACGAAGTAGCACAGAAAATATAGGAGTAATATGAATTTAGATTGAATGGAATTTATCTTCCACGATATGCATATGCGGGTAAAACTGACCATTCTCTTGCATAGGGAAGCATATTTCCTCCTTAGGCTACTCTGTAGGGATATCTTTATTGTTTTCCTTCCCTTACCATAGATCGATTGATGGAAGTGGAGAATGAATTCACAACTGCAACATCCACAAAGAGTGAGACATAAATTGATAGGGAATGGGATCTTGATGAATGTGCTCTGCGTTTTGTTTGTGTACATAAATTCCATCGTAGGGAAGATGATTATCATTCCACTAAAGAGATAGATCACAAAGCGGTTTAAAAATGATCACCAGGTCATTGAATTAGTGATGATTTGGAAATATGCAGGACTCTTTTCTCTTACAATCAAAATGAGATTATATTGTGATTCCATATTAAACATAGGAAAATGCAGAGCTGTCAATCAACATGAGTATATGTTGGTTTTGAAAAGATATAGAAAATGTGATTTGGATTTGGAAGGAGAGAAAGGAGACGTGGATTCAATTCCAAACAAATAAAAATAGGGATTCCATTGGGAAGACCTAATTCTTAAAAATATCTCACAACACTTCGATTTGTAGACCATAAGTAGTATGTGTTGTTTATGTTTGCATATTTTTACTCTAGGTTGAAGGATGAAGGCTAGCGATGGGGGCGATTAAGTTTGTAGGTTTATCACTAAATTGTTTCTGCAAGTTTCACTGTGGGCAAGTGCAACTCAATTGAAAATTTAGAAGAGGTGAAAAACTTCGTATGACACTTTTATTCACATTATTCCTAAAAATGTTTCTTAGTTATCCTACTTTATGATTATAGATTGCACACACTTATTCTAAGCTAAAATTAATATGAAACTAAACATGTTTTCTTCTCTTAACCTACCTACTCTACTCTACTCTAATTGGGAATTTAAAAATTATTTATGTGTAATGAATTTCCAATGTAACCATACATGAAACAAAAGTAAAAATATATTAACTCTTGATTTTGAGAATTGAAAATCAAAATATATGAGAATATGTGAAATTAGCTTCTGTAAGTGTGATCTAATGTAATAAAAACAAAAACATTGATCTAACTTGGTACTCTCTTAAGGCTTTCATAGGCTTGATTATCGTTGTCATTCACATCATTCAATGTCTCTTCTTTGTCCTCCTCGATCTCCTATTTGAATAGTTGTTCCCCATCAGATGTATAGGATTCTTCAAATATTGGTTCTTCGTTTGCTTCTGGAGGAGTGGTCAAGTCCTTGATTGTTGTCAAGATCTCCTCTTCTGGGAAGAGGAGATCCCAACTTTTGCTAGGATTTGAGTGAGTTGCTCCAAACTTCTATTCATCATAAAAAAATTTGACTAGTAATCAAATTAAATGCTATAAATGAAAAAAATGGTACAAAATAGTACGAAATCAGAGATAAATAGGTACAAAATCAAAGGAAAACTGGTAAGAAAGAAAATCTAGCATACAATGAAAGCAATCCAAACTTACATTACAAAAATGTAAATGCAAAATAATAAACTAAATAAAGGCACACTTGCATAAAAAAACAAACTAGCATAAAAGAAATAATCTTGCAAAAAATGAAATAAATCTTTACGAAAATTAAACACTCTTGTAGGAAAAGTAAATCACACTTTGCCAAAAAATAAACCCTCTTGCGAATAAGAACCTTATTTGCATGAAAAAGAAACAACAAGGTTTTAGGGATACCCACCAAAGTGGATGCATCAACCTGTTATAGGTCACAGAAATTTCATAGTGAATTCATCTTTGCGTCTCATTGTTTCCACTCCCCCTTATTTTGTAATGTAAAGTCAAACTAACTATTTACCAAAAATCCAATCCCCCTTTAGCACTATTAAGAGTTCATATGCTTAGCTAGATATCATTATTTTTGAATCCAAATTCACAACATTAACATATGTAGAATCAGTGAAAGAAACACAATCACAAGATAGACAAAATATTTATCCTCGAAAACCCTGAAGGGGAAGAAAACCTAGCAAAACTTCCTCTATATAAGATGTATAAGATAAAACCCCAAAATAGGTATTCTCCTCCTTGTTGGTCTCTCTCTCTCTCTCTCTCTCTCTCTCTCTCTCTCTCTTATGTGCTACACAAGTGAGTGAGTCTATGCTTTAATGAGGAAAACAACTCCTCTATTTATACACTTTAATTCACTTGAATTTTACCCTAACAAGTCGGCCCCACTAAACTAACTGGGCCGACTTCACCCAGGAAGACTCAAAATAGTATTATATATTATTCATTGGGGTACTATTGACCCGGCTTACAATGGAGGCTTTACCTCATGCCTCTATGATGACCAATTATAATAATAACATCCTGATGGAGGAATAATAACATCTCCCTTGGGGTACATCAGTAAAATACAATTAGAATATCCTTTGAAGTTACAATATTTAAACACCCCCTCTTAACGAGAAGGGTATTCTACTAACAACATCATCATCAACTATAGGAGTAATGAGAGAGAGATTCTTCAGTAGTATCAAGGTAATACATCTATACATCATAGGAAGTTTTCAACAATCATCAATAACTAGTACAATTACTCTTCAATGTCTTCATCTTCTGCAGCACACAATCACTTGATCCTTTTTTTTCGCAACAACAATTGGATCTTCCGATCCTTCGTAGAAACACTTGGATCTTCTTGATCCTTTGTAGTAGTACTTCAATCTTCTCAATCCTTTGCAAGAGTACTTCAATCTTCTTGATCCTTTGCAGCAACACTTTGATCTTCTTGAACCTTTGCAGCAACACTTCGATATGCTCGATCCTTTACAGCAGCACTTCGATATTCTTAATCCTTTGCAATAGGACTTCGATCTTCTTGATCCTTTGCAGTCGCACTTTGAACTTTTAGATCCTTTTAGACCACACTACTTGTATTACACATGATCTCTTTGTAGGATGATCAATCCCTGTCACTTTAGGACATAGGTCCAAGGATGATGCAATCCTCCATCGGCATACACCCCCTTAACGAGGAGGGTCCATATTATTGACCATCTAGTTTGTCCGCAAATGAATGCAGGACCATATTATCTGCAAGGACTCATCGTAAACCATCCTCATCTTGTTAGATCTAGGACCACTCTAAGAGAGTGTTATACTACAGAATCTATATGTACATGTAGTCATACTCTCCATGAAAGAGTATCATCTACAACTACAGATCTTGACCGCACCTAGTTGCAGACCCTGTTGTCTGTAAGGACTCATCATAGGAAATCCTCAACGTAAAATCTAGGACCACTCCATGTGAGTGTTATACTATGATGTCTGTAAGGACTCATCGTAGGACATCCTCAGCATTAAATCTAGGACCATTCACAAGCGAATGTTAGACTATGAAATCCACATATAAATCTAGGTACACTCTCCATGCAAGAGTAACATCTACAAGGAAAATATCAACCGCACCTAAATGCATGCCATGCCATCTATAAGGACTCATCATAGAGGATCATTAGATTCAAATCTAGGATGACTCTAGGGCGAGTATTATTCTACGACATCCAAAAATGAATGTGGGTATACTCTCCATGTGAGAGTAACATCTGCAGGGTCATCCTTAGCTAGTAAGGACAACTCTCAAGAATATAGTGTTATTTCCTGTAAGACCATCCTCAAGAGAGGATACTATCATCCACAAGTGAATGTCATACCTTGTTAGCATCTTCAAGCGCACTTGGCCTCTTTCATATTGGAGTTTCACTGCCATTCCATCATCAATGACAGTCTTATCATCACTCCCCCTTTCCATGGAGGATCCATATCATCAACCTGTTCCCCATTTGTCCAAGGAGGGTTCATATATTCGACCTGTTCTTCCTTTCCGAGGAGATTCCATACTTCGACTCGTTCATCCTTTTTTGAAGAGAGTCAATATCTTCATCATTCCTTCTTGCAAGGAAATTTTGTAGTATCATCACTGTTCCTCCTTGCGAGGAAAGTATTTTCTGACTACACCAAGCTTGTCATGGAAATATTCAAAATTTACTCAAGATAGAGGCTCAGTCAACACATAAACAAATTTCTCATTGGTACTCACATACTAGAGATTTATACCTCCCTTTTGTACCATATCCCTTACATAAAAGTATTGAATTTCTATGTGCTTTGATTTATCATGGAACATAGGATTCTTTGTCATCTTTAAACAACTTTGGTTGTCACAAAGAATCACTTTGGTATCCAACTCCATGTCAAATAGACCTAACATCAGTTTCCAAATCCATATCGCTTCACAACTAGTGAAGCAAGCTATTATGTACTCTCCTTCAGCTATGCTGAGAGCAACATTGGACTGTTTCTTACTAAACAATGAGATCATGACAGATCCTAGACAATAACGTCCACCCGAGGTGCTCTTTCTGTCTACGATACTCCCTGCCCAATATGAATCTGTATATCCATACAAGTTGTAGTCATGATATCTAACATAGTATAGTCCAAAGTCTATCGTACCTTTTAGGTACCTCATTGTTATAGCTCAAACTGACACATCTCTTCCTGTGACCACTTTCCCATGATTTTTCCGCATGTCGACACTTCATGAAAGTCATTGAAAGTCACTAAAAAAACACCTAACTTGGAGGACCCATATTTGGAGTTTTGTAAGTCTGTTTGACCTCGTCTCTGTACCCTTGGAAAGGTATCTATGTTAGCTAAAACTTTCTAGAAGATACCAAAGTTTGAAAATGCCCATAAATACCCTAAAAATGAGTTTTTTGATGTGTACACGAGTTTCCTTAAGGAAACCCGCGTACGTACACGACTTTCTCTATATAATACCCACATAGACCTCCTAAAAATGTCAAAAATATATATATTTTAAAATACGGGTAATTTGGGTAGTTTGGGTAGTTATGCAATTGACTCCTTCAGTTGTAAGTACTTTGTCTTCAATCCTAACTCTTCATTAAGCATATAAATAGAGGTAGGGAGGTCCATGAGAGAGGACTGGAATCTTTGCATTGTTATGCTGGAGGATTTGGAGCTCTCTTTTCCCACACCTTTTCCCTATAAGCATTCTCCTTATGTTGCAGAGCTTGGAGGTTGAGTTCCTTAGAGAAGAGAAGCAGTAGAACCAGATCAAGGTTTCGTGAGATGTTGAACTTGGAGAGAAGGTATATTTGTACTTGTTTTCAAGATTAATAAAGATGTGATGTCCTTCTTCTTCCCAAATCATTGTTCAATGTATGATTGAATCTTTGTTTATGATTAGATTTTGATGTTAATCAGATTATTATTTCATGTTTCTTTGATTATCATTAATTTATATGTGGTCATGTTGGTTTGAGGAAGGTATAATTCGTTTTGCAGGTCTCTTGGAGCAAGAGGAGCAAGAGGAGCAAGAATTGGATTGAAGGGCTGCTTGGATCAACCTTCATTTGGCTAAGGTATGAACCATTCTAATCTTTCAAACTTGCTTGTATATGCTTGCTGAACATTATACATCCACCTTTCAACCCCAGTATGTTGATGGCCTTTTAAACCCTAGCCATAGGATACTTTCCTTTACAATCTGTAGTCATGATCTCTAACATAGTATAGTCCAAAGCCTATCGTACCTTTTAGGTACCTCATTACATGCTTTGCAGCTATTAGGTGAACTTGTGTAGGTTTAACTAGATACTGACTTAAGATGTTCACAACAAAGCATATATCTACCCTTGTATTCATCAATGACCCAATATTATGTATGTACTCAGTCATATCCACTAACTCTAATGATTCATCAGACAACAACTTCAGTTTGGTGTCCATGGGTGTGTCCATGGATTTACAATCCGATATATCAAATATTTTCAAGATTTCTACTGCATATTTTCCATGGTTTAGAAAGATTCCTTTTGGGATATGCCACACTTCTATCACGAGGAAATAATGCATTCTTTGGATAGTTTCTTCTTGCTTTCTGTGATCTATTTCCCATTTCCAGTTAGAAATAGATCATCTACATACATTAATAGTATGGCAGGTTCATCATCCATAATATTCATGTAAAGGTTAGGATCAGCTTTACTTTTGGTAAAGCCCAAGCTTGTCAAGAAGCTATATATTCTACCATACCAAGCTCTAGGAGCTTGCTTCAATCCGTAGTAAGCCTCTTTTAACTTACATACATTGAGTCACTCTGTCTTCGACTTCAAATCCTTGTGGATGTTCGATGTAAACCTCTTCCTCAATCATACCATTCAAAAAGGTTTATTTACATCCATCTGGTGTAGATCCCACTTCATCATGGAAGCAAGTGTCATGATGGTTCTGATGGAATTGTACCTTGCTACTGGAGCAAATGTCTCTTCATAATCAATCCCCTCTTTTAGAGAGAATCCTCTAGCCATAAATATTGCCTTGTACTTTCCAATACTTCCATTAATAGCATGTTTTATCTTGTAGATCCATTTCAAAGATACCACACTCTTGTTTTCTAGTTTGGGTACTATATCCCAAGCATCATTCTTCATTATTGACTGGTATTCTTCCATCATTGCTTCCACCCACTCTTTCTTCTGGATAGCTTCATCGTAGATGGTGGGTTCTTGATCTACAAGGTCACACATCAAAGCTACATAATTAGAGAATCACTTTGATCTTTTTCCTGCTCTTGTGGAGCCCTCTAGAGCTCCATACTCTTCTTCTTCTTGTATAATTTATCTTACCCAATAATGTTTCTCTTTCGAGATATATCCATAGTATGGGGTTCCTAAGGTTCTATCATATCATGATCTTCAAATGCTACTATTTCAGGAGATGGTTCAACTTCTACCTTTGTGGGAGGTACATCCTCTTCATGTACTTCTTCAAGCTTACACCTTCTGGATTTTTTAAGAGTTGTCTCTTCACCAAATGTTACATCCCTAATAATCTCTATATGATGGAATCTTGAAATGTATATGTTGAAGGATTTAGATACTTCACAGTGTTAGCACTCAGAATGTACCCAGGTTGTGAAAGGTAGATCCCAAGGTAACAACAAAAACCACTTTAGAATGTATTTCTGACCTAATACAGTCAAAGAGGGATCTCTCACTATTTACAAAGTTTTTATACTCAAGATATTCGATCAAAGATACTCATATGGTCAGATTTTTGATGGGACAAATAGGACAAGTTTGTTTTAAAAGACTTGGTAGGACGGTCATGGAGGAGACCATTTGGCAATGGAGTCAATAATCAGATCTGAAATAGATTGCAGGAGGTAGGGTTTTGAAATTTTATGAACAGAGGAAAGGTGGGCACCATTTCCTTAGTCTTGAGGTATTAGCAGGTTGATTAGTAGACAAAGGAAGACATTCCATCAAACAGAGCACCTAACTAGGGTGAATTATGCAAGACTTTAGAAGAAAATATTTTGAAAATGCTTGAACAATGGATCTAGAGCATGCAGGATGAATTCTAGCCCATAAAAACTAATTCTCAAGCATGAAAGCAAATACAAAATGGAGTGGAAAATAGGATAAACAGTCACATAAATAAATTACTTACTAAAGAAAAAGATGGCACAAGAATCTCTGACATGAAAAAGATTTTACATTCCTTCTCTACAAATTTCATTCATTTACTGAAAAAATGAAGCCATTACAATGTAGAGTCTCTCTGCTCTTGAAAATCCTCTCCTGAAAATCCTCTCTAAAACTATCGATTACATTTGAATTTATATAAGAATAACCTCCACCTAACTTTGAATTCAAAACCTAACTGAACTCTAAAAATAGAAACAGTTACAACAATGTTTCTCATGCATATCTCTAATGGTGATAGCTGTGTGAAATCTAGGAGAGGTTTTTATAATTGTACATCTTCCCAACAAAACCCATGTCTTCATTTCTCCAAAATCATCTCAATCTCCTTGAAATATTCCTTTGAAGCTGATGACTCAAATAATAAAATTGTAGATTTATGGAAAAATGACTTGTGAATATATTTTAAATTCTCCCAACCAGTGATTACTGTGTAAAAAATGAAGGATGTTTTTTATTATAGGCCTGTTAGGAATAAAAACCTCTCTCATTTTTGTCAAATTAAATTCCATTTGTCCAAAACAATTCTTTGAATTTGATGGCTGAAATAGTCCTTTGGAAAACATGAAAAATGGCCTGTACAACTGACTTTGTTGCGGCTAAACCATAGCACTTGTGTGAAACCTGAAAGAGGTTATTGTGGATAGATATGTTGGGAATTAAAGCCTCTCTAACTTTCTCACAATTCATCTTCATTTGATGTAAACAATTATTTTAATTTGATGACTAGAAAAGTCATTTTGACATCTGAACATTTTCCCTCTGAAGACGACTTTGATGCTCCCAATCTGTAGCACCTAGGTAAAAAATGATAGACATTATTGTATATCACAATGTTATGATAAAAAACCTCTTTCCGTTTTTGAAAATTCTTCTTTGTTTGCTAGAAACAGGTCATTGAATAGAATGACTAAAACAGTCGTTTTCAGAAGAAAAAAAATATGCTATGTTGCTTCTAAACCTTGAATTGTTTAACTGTAATTCATAAATAAAGAACATATAGCATCTATCCTTCTAATATCGTCCATTGTAAGAGAAATCCCATGAATTTATTGATCAAGGTAGCCATATTTGTTAATAGTGTCTCCAAACACTTGAATAATCCCAAGCTTTGGCACACTCTCCACTGTAAATTCTATTTGTAAGACTTTAAACACGTACCGATACCTTCACGAATGCTCTCACTGTATATATTTCTGCAACACTTCTGGGATGATGTTCTTTTTGGGGTTCCCTTCTGCATTGTTGAGTGGTGGCTTCCCTTTTCTTGCTCTATTAAAATCAATTTCCATCTCCTTGATCAGATTCTTTATCTTCACTATTTTCCCTATGACTATAAACATGTAAAAGTTGACGTTGGAAATATGGCATACCGTCTCCTTCCTTTCGTGCGTAGCACACAAATGAAATAATTTTTTAAAAACCAAGCCAACTTTACATAATGGTCTATTTCGGAGCCTTCACTGAGTTGTTTTTCTTAAACCATTTTTCTCCACGGAATTCACCAAAAGTTACCACGTGGAAAGTGGTTTAAATTCCGCTACCACCTTTCCAATTTAACCACCTCACATATTTATTCACAGGAAACACTAATACCTATTGATGAGTTTTCACTTTTTACATTAGCCGTTGGATTATTTTATGTGCTAGTGATTTGATTATACCTTAAGAAAGGTAATAAATCTTCTTTATTGCTTAAATCTTCATTAAGACTTGGTTTGGTGAATAAGAGGCCGCTTTTTGACTTTGGAAAAAATATCCAAAACTATATAAGTTTGAATATAAATAAAATAATAAGTTTATAAAACCCATTTTATAAATTTCATTCAAAAGTTAATAAAACTTTTTGCCCCACTTGTGAAAAATTTATTTCTCTTTTTACCTAAAACTCCTTTAACTTCTCTTCTTTTCCAACTTGGAAATAGCTTAATGAGAAAACTTTGGAAACCAACTCAATCACCCATGAAAACTTAAAATTTTGAAGGCAATAAGACCAATTCTAACAAAAATAAATTTAGTGCTAACAACTGGCTCCAACTATGGATGCTATCCTCCTTGTGAGGTAGCAAAGAACCCTGTAGACCAGGTGCCAAATCAATTGGGATTCTCTTAATTTTTCTCTGAAATCCTCAACTTGTTTTGAACTAAACCATCAACTGAAACCATTTTGCAAACAAATCCCACTCTGTCAACCTGTAACCTGTAACTGGATTGCACTTGAAACTGAAACAAAACTGAAAATTGCTGAAAGAAATGCTCGCCATGTCGAGCTTATTCATGCCTACCTATCCTACTTAACTAAGCACAAATGCCCAATCAAGCAAAATCTAACTTTCCAATGTATCCAATCAAGCAATTTATCCAATAATTCCTTTTCTTCCTCATTCTTGATCAAAATTAGAACATAAGAACAAAATAGCAATAGGTTATGATGAAAAATTTGTCCTTTGCTGCAAACATATAACCAACTACTCCATATGAAACATTTATCCATGTACTCTGCTACTGGATCATAAAAAACATGACAAATTTCAAAATACTCAATCACTTGTTTGTCATGACAAGGTTGTCCAAAAAGTAACTCTTCTTGCATACTCTGAAACCAATCTTTAAAAGAGTTTTGAAAGGAATTCTCATGATTGTTTTTCAATGATATATTACCAACTTCATTTAATATTTCTACATTTACAACTCCATTATTCTCAAGCACTTCAAGAGGAATATCATTTTGTTCTTCAACAATATTAAGCAGAAAGATGTCTTCTTGACAAAACATTTCTGAATTGGAAAGATTTAAAGAAACATCCCATTTAGAGTTCTCACCTCCTTCTTTATGATCCCTTGGTTTATTGTACACTATTGGTTCTTTCGCATACTGAGATTGATCGCATGATTTCTCTTCCTTTTCATTATATATAAGTAAACTAAAATTTTCTTTAAAACCATCACTAATATAATTTTTAACAAGCTGACCGAAATCATCAGAAAAACATCAAGAGTATAACCCTCTTCTTTCACATCACTATGCTGATCATCTTCATGCTCATATCTTTTTTCCAATTCTAATCCAAGGGCTGATTTCTCTTTAATTTTATTTTCAGAAAATAAATATGTGGAGGGACTGTAAGACTGAAAATTTGAACAATCAGAATTCTTTATGTAATCACCCACAGAAGCATTAGAATTTAGACAAAATTGCTGCTGCAAAAAGGAATTTTCTGATTGGGAATAAGCAGCCTCATCTTGAAACAAAACTTCAAAAGTTGAATAGTATGAAGAAGGGTTTGATTGACCATCCCAACTTCCTTCTTGGTCACACAAATATTGACAAGACTGCTGCAAATTATCATCTACTTCAGGAAAAGAAATGTAGCTGCTTGAATCAGAGTTTTGGCTCATGTCTCTTTCAGTAGAGGAAGAAATTATTAACTGCTGAGATTTTTCTTTAATGTGAAGATAGCTAATTTCTGTTTCTTTTTTCTGAAATGGTTTCTCATATAAAATTTCTAAAAGCTCTTCATCCACTAACTCATCATTACTATACAAGTTTTCCAAATCGTCAATGAAACCTTTAACATGCGTACAACAATCTTGAACCAACAACAAGGAGGGGTATTGGTTTTTGTTATGTTCATGAAATACTGTATGAAAATCAGTAAGGGAAAATAAACTTTCTGATGGTAACCCTTCATACCATGACCTTGCATCTCCTTCTAGAGTAGCCATGAACATTTTCATTTAAGAATCCTCATGCAATTTAACTCCCAGCTTATGTATATGTATATGAAATCTAACCAAATGAAGGGCAGCATCATCATTCTTTTGATCTTTAAACTTTGGAAGACCTATTTGCCAATCCACTTTAGGTATTCGATTTGGAAAACCAGGAATGTGAGCACGATTCATAGGAGCATACCTTGCAGACAAAGAACTCATCTCGACAAATGAATATACTGAATCAACTCTTCAAACTTTACAATATTTTGATAATGGAGTTGCCATAGGAATTCTGAAAACTAGATTCTTCAAAGATGGAGTCGCCAGGTGAAATATGCACAACCTTGCTGATATCTGACTGTTCTTCACCATCAACAATCAAATATGAAAGTATGTCATTTATACCCAGGGAATATTTGAACCTTCGTTCCCTGGCAACGGTGCCAATTTGTTAACACTCAGAATGTACCCAGGTTGTGAAAGTTAGATCCCAAGGTAATAGCAAAAACCACTTTAGAATGTATTTCTGACCTAATAGTCAAAGAGGGATCTCTCACTATTTACAAAGTTTTTATACTCAAGATATTTAATCAAAGATACTCAGATGGTCATATTTCTAATGGGACAAATAGGACAAGTTTGTTTTAAAAGACTTGGTAGGACGATCATGGAGGATACCATCGGGCAATGGAGTCAATAATCAGATCTGAAATAGATTGCGGGAGGTAGGGTTTTGCAAGTTTATGAACAGAGGCAAGGTAGGCACCATTCCCTTAGTCTTGAGGTGTTATCAGGTTGATTAGTAGACAAAGGGAGACATTCCATCAAACAGATCACCTAACTAGGGTGAATTCTTCAAGACTTTAAAAGAAAATATTTTGAAAATGCTTGAACAATAGATCTAGAGCATGCAGGATGAATTCTAGCCCATAAAAACTAATGCTCAAGCATGAAAGTAAATACAAAATGGAGTGGGAAATAGGATAAACAGTCACATAAAGAAATTACTTACTAAAGAAAAAGATGGCACAAGAATCTCTGACATGAAAAAGATTTTACATTCCTCCTCTGCAAATTTCATTCATTTACTGAAAAGGTGAAGCCATTAGAATGTAGAGTTTCTCCGCTCTTGAAAATCCTCTCTAAAACTACCTATTACATTTTAATTTATATAAGAATGACCTCTACCTAACTTTGAATTCAAAACCTAACTGAACTCTAAAAATAGAAACAGTTAAAACAACGTTTCTCATCCATATCTCTAATGGTGATCGATGTGTGAAATATGGGAGAGGTTTTTATAATTGGACATGTCCCCAACAAAACCCAGGTCTTCATTTCTCCAAAATCATCTCAGTATCCTCAAAATATTCCTTTGAAGCTGATGAATCAGAAAAATGACTTGTGAAGATATTTAAATTCTCCCAACCTGTGATTACTGTGTAAAACATGAAGGAGGTTTTTGATTATAGGTCTATTAGGAATAAAAACCTCTCTCATTTTTGTCAAATTAAATTCCATTTGTCCAAAAAAATTCTTTGAATTTGATGGTTGAAATAGTCCTTTGGAAAACATGAAAAATGGCCTGTACAACTAACTTTGTTGCTGCTAAACCATAGCACCTGTGTGAAAACGGAAAGGGGTTATTGTGGATAGGTATGCTTTGAATAAAAGCCTCTCTCAATTTCGTAAAATTCATCTTCATTTGATGTAAACAATTATTTTAATTTGATGACTAGAACAGTTATTTTGACATCTGAACATTTTCCCTTTGAAGACGACTTTGCTGCTCCCAATCTGTAGCACCTAGGTAAAACATGAGAGAGTTTATTGTATATCACAATGTTATGATGAAAAACCTCTTTCATTTTTTGAAAATTCTTCTTTGTTTGCTGGAAACAGGTCGTTGAATAAAATGACTAAAACAGTCATTTTCAGAAAAAATATTCTATGTTGCTTCTAAACCTTGAATTGTTTAGCTGTAATTCATAAATAAAGAACACATAGCATCTATCCTTCTAAGATCATATACTTTAAGAGAAATCACATGAATTGATTGATCAAGGTAGCCATATTTGTTAATAGTGTCTCCAAACACATGAATAATCCCAAGCTTTGGCACACTCTCCACTGTAAATTCTGTTTGTAAGACTTTAAACACATACCAATACCTTCACGAATGCTCTCACTGTATATATTTCTGCAACACTTCTGGGCTGATGTTCTTTTTGGGCTTCCCTTATGCATTGTTGAGTGGTGGCTTCCCTTTTCTTGCTCTATTAAAATCAATTTCCATCTCCTTGATCAGATTCTTTATCTTCACTATTTTCCCTGTGACTGTAAACATGTAAAAGTTGACGTTGGAAATATGGCAGACTGTCTCCTTCCTTTCGCGCGCAGCACAAAAATGAAATAATTTTTTAAAAACCAAGCCAACTTTACATAATGGTCTATTTCGGAGCCTTCACTGAGTTGTTTTTCTTAAACCATTTTTCTCCACGGAATTCACCAAAAGTTACCACGTGGAAAGTGGTTTAAATTCCGCTACCACCTTTCCAATTTAACCACCTCACAACTTTACTCACCGGAAACACTAATACCTGTTGATGAGTTTTCACTTTTTACATTAGCCGTTGGATTATTTTATGTGCAAGTGATTTGATTATACCTTAAGAAAGGTAATAAATCTTGTTTAGCGCTTAAACCTTCATTAAGACTTGGTTTGGTTAATAAGAGGCCGCTTTTTGACTTTGGAAAAAATATCCAAAACTATATAAGTTTGAATATAAATAAAATAATAAGTTTATAAAACCCATTTTATAAATTTCATTCAAAAGTTAATAAAACTTTTTGCCCCACTTGTGAAAAAATTATTTCTCTTTTTACCTAAAATTCCTTTAACTTCTCTTCTTTGCCAACTTGGAAATAGCTTAATGAGAAAACTTTGGAAACCAACTCAATCACCCATGAAAACTTAAAATTTTGAAGGCAATAAGACCAATGCTAACAAAAATAAATTTAGTGCTAACACACAGTATCCAACAAATATTCCCTTCTTTCCAGAAGGATCCAACTTGGTTCTCTTCTCTTTCGAAATATGTATATATATACTGGAAAACCAAATATATTGAGATGGCTCACTTTAGGTTTCTTTCTTGTATACATTTCTTCAAAAGTTTTGAATCCAAGATCAATGTGAGATAATCTATTTTGCACAAACACAATTGTTTTTGTTGCTTCATCCCACGGTTGCATGGGGAGGTCTTGGTCATGAATCATTGTTTTCAATGCTTCCATCATGGTTCTATTCTTTCTTTCTGTAGCACCATTGTATTGAGGATTGTAGGGAGTGGTTAGTTCCCTCTTGATTCCAGCATCCTTGTAGAATGCTTCAAATTCTTTTGAAGTATATTCTCCACCATTGTCTGATCTCAATGTCTTGATTCTTCTTTCTAAATGGTTCTCTATCAAGGCTTTGAATTCCTTGAATTTCCCAAACACTTCACTCTTGGTATGAAAGAAATATATCCATGCCTTTATTGAATAGTAATCAATAAATGTGACATAATATTCATATCCACTTAAATATGTGGAGAGCATAGGACCACATACATCAGGATTAATTAATTCCAATGTACCTTTAGTCTTTGTTTCACTTTTCAAAAAGGGATTCTCAATGTTCTTTCCTCTTGCACATCCTTTTCAAGTTCCCTCGTGATCAATCTTTAGATATGGTAACCCTGTTACCACCTTTATCACATAGGGTAGTGCTTTTTAGTTGATGTGAGCAAGCCTCCTGTGCCATCGTTCACTTGAGCTAGTGGTCTCATGGATGAGGGTTGTTTCTGGACGTCCTTTGAGTTTACACATTCCTCCTTTTTCTTAACCAATTCCCACAACATATTCAAGTGTCTTTCCTTTGGACCACATAAGTACTTATCCATCTATAAAACAAACTCTATATGCTTTATTATCTAGTGTTGAGATGCAAAGTAGGTTCTTTTTCAAACTCGGTACATATATTACTTCCTTCATCTTCATGGAAGTTCTAGAGTCAAGCTTGTAGATTGATTCACAAATACCTTTGATGGGATATTGATAGTCATATCCTAATGATACTTTCTGAGGAGAGCTCTTTTCTTCAAACCTTGACAGAGTTTTCTTCTTCCCTTTCATGTTATTTGAAGAACCATTATCAATAAGCCATGTATCTTCTCCAAGTGTTACAGACCCAGAGAGTGTATAGAATAGTGCATATTCTTCTACATCTTCTTCTTTTGTTAGTCTCTTTCGAGGTCTTTCTTCATCTTCCTCATATTTTTCTAGATGAGCATGATGTCTTTTGTTGTTGTTCTTCTTTGATGGAAACTCTCTGCAAAGGTGTCCTATCTTATGACAGTTATAACATTGATACTTTACATAATATTTCTTTTGATTGTTTTCTCTTTTCTTTTGAAACTTCTTATTTGAAGGTTTATGACTACCCTTCTTCAATTTTGATTGTTTTCTTCATTTACTATGGATGGCTAGAGCTTTATCATCTTCTCTAAGTAGAGCTTCTTTGTTAACTACTCTAGCTTCTTCTTGAATGCAATCTTCCCATACAATGTCAAACTTCATACTTTTTTTTTTCTGGCACACAAAGAGTCTATATGAATGATCCCAAGGTCTAGTGAGACCATTGAGAGACGTCATAACTAGTTCATCCTCATCAAGGGTGTCTCCAATGGCACTTAATTTATCCATGAACTGGGCTACCCTTGTGAAGTAATCTTGAATTGATTCTCCTTTGCTCATCTTGGTTCCCTTCAGTTGAGATCTCAAATTCATCTTTATGTTAATGTTCCTTCCCTCATACATTCTGGAAAGTGTGTCATACAATTTCTTCGGCGTTTTATTAGATGACACTTGAGGGATCAAGTGATATTTGATAGAATAAGCGATGATACTCATTGTGTTGATTAGGTCTTGATCATGCTTCTCCTTATCTTCATCTACTTTTGGTTCTGCAACTTCATCCTTGATGTACTTCTCAAAACCATTCTCTTTAAGAATGAGACCAATCATATACTTCCATGCTAGGAAATTTTATATGTCTTCCAATTTGTCCTCAAGATTAATGCTTGGGGCCATCCTATCTAGAAGGTCACTAAAAATTAAAATTTCTCAAAATGAAAATCTGACCTTACCAAGAGATGTGCTTTACTGAGGCGAGTTGCTTGGTCCACCTGATTTCTGGAGATCCCAAATATTCACCCTTCAAATCTTACTTGCGAGGTTTTGATTTTGACATAATTTATGGTTCTAGTTTTTTGCAGTTTTCTGGTTCATGGCCAAACTAGGGTTTATCTTTCCCAGAGATTCAACCACTCAAAAAATTCTATGATGGACTCAATAGATGCACTCTAGTGAGGCGCAAATTTCTATGCAATTATATCTTCAAAATTCCAAACTTTGTAGAAACCCTAATTTCTTTCGGAGGGAGAGGAGAGAGAGCTTCACCTTGTGAAAATTGATCTATTCAGGCTACCTCTGATACCATGTTAAGATTTCATATGCTTAGCTAAATATCATTAGTGTTTAATCCAATTTCACAATAGTAGCATATGAAAAATCACTGAAAAAAACACAATCACAATATAGACACGACATTTATCCTGGTAAACCCTCAAGGGGAAGAAACCCAACAAAACTTCCTATGTATAAGATGTATAAGATAAAACCCCAAAACATGTATTCTCCTCCTTATTGTTCTCTCTCTCTCTCTTTCTCTCTCTCTCTCTCTCTCCTATGTGCTACACAAGTGAGTGAGTCTGTGTTCTAATCAGGAACACAACTCCTATTTTCGTACACTTTAAGTCACTTGATTTTTACCCTAATAAGTCAGCCCCACTAAACTGGCTGGGCTGAATTCACCTAGGGAGACTCAAAAAAATTATATATAGTATTCATTGGGGTACTATTGAACCAACTTACAATGGAGGCTTTACCTCATGACTCTATGATGACCAATTATAACAATAACATCCCGACGGAGGAATAATAACATCTCCCTTGGGTACATCAATAAAATACACGGTGAGTGCAAGAAGATGATGGAACTTTTTGGCGCGTTAGAAACCTGAAAAATCAGGCATCCCTCAACTTACTTGTATTTTTTGAGATACTTATGCAAAATATCTTGTTGATGTATATGTAAATTCGGAATGTATTATTCTATGTATTTTATATTATTGTAACCCGATGTTTATTCCGGGATGTTTCTATTATGTATTTGAGTCATGTGGTCATGCCCCGATGTTCCGATCGAGAGGATTATAATGTAAACAAGTCATATCAAGTCATTGGGTAAGTCCCCACTGTTTAGGGGCACTTGAGTTATTATACACTAATTAAGGTGTAGGCTCGAGTAATAATTATTAGGTCGAGCCTACGTGTGAAATGGAAATTTCAAGTGAACGGACTAATATAAATAGAGAGTGTGTGTCTCTCTATTTATCACTTGTGACTTAGCTCTCTTGCTCTCTCAAGTGTGGCGCACTTTTGGAGAAGGAAATTCTTTGGCTTGACAGAAGACATAAGGCTGCTATTGTGTTGGGAGGTCATCTTACTGTTTTTGGGATCACATCTTGTGGTGATACTATCTTAGAGGAAGTTGAGGGGTTTTCTCCATTTATGGTTTCCCCTCCTAAAAGCTTTGTGTCTCTTGTCTCTTGTGATATGCTTATGTGACTACTGTGCTTGTTATTCTCTTAGTGAAAAGATCTTATCATAATGCTAGCTTAAATGTTGAAAAAATAACATATCTTGCATTGAGTAAAAAACATGAAATGTAGGAATTTGAATCACCTTTCCAAATATATAACTTTTATGTATCGAAAATTTGCATAGCTATATCAAATTTCATTTTTCCTAACAAGCACTTTTTATTTTTCAGGGAAATTATAAGGTATATGTTTTTGTGGGTGCAGCCTTTGAGGGCCTAAATGATCGAATCAGGCTACACAAATTGACATCCATGTAGAGAACCCATAGCACTAGTGCGGAATTATTTTTCAAAAATTAAATTAGTAATTTTATAATATTTTTATAATTGTCTAAG
>LPNX011028372.1:0-52117 GCA_001517045.1 Pseudotsuga menziesii
TATATATATATATATATATATATATATATAAACATCAGTGTCATCCACCAAAACTATACCATTCATCTTTGAATACAATAAAATAATAGTTTATGTTAGTAAACAATGAATACAATTTGAGGGCCATTAACAAGCCCGCCATTAAAAGCTTAATTACAGAAGAACTCTCACGGCAATAGAGGAATGGCTGAATAAAATGGGTCTGAATTTCTGTTGGTTGCAGAGCAATGAATAAAATTTGAGGGTCATTAACAAGCCCGCCATTAAAAGCATAATTACAGAAGAACTCTCACTCTCACGGCAATAGAGGAATGGCTGAATAAAAGGGGTCTGAATTTCTGTTCATTGCAGAGCTCGGATGGAAATGTTATCAACTGTATTCCTCGCCATCAGGAGCTTGGTTTGGACTACTGTAAGTTGCCCAGAAGTAACAATCCTTGGAGCCTGACAGCGTGCAAAAAGCAATCATGTCAGCCATGGCTTTTGCAGAGTGATCCTCAGTGGTCATAGCACTATTAAAAAAAAACAGAATGATTTGCCATCACAAGACATGTCCTTATCATCCAGCTATTGCTACATTAAACATTAAACATTAAAGGGGAGTCCCATAGTCATGAATTTTGTTTAGTGGATCACATGGCTCTTGCTGTAATAACAGAGTCAAATTATGACCCTTGTTTTATCACCCAATCTGTGATGTGGCGAACGTTAGATACAGAGAGTGGTTGGATGGTAAACTTTGTAAGCTTGTTGTGATGTTGCTTGATTGTGAATTGCATAAATATCTAAACTGGGTAGTGAGCTTTATCTGGAACTTCTTGAATGAATTCTGCTTGTATTTCTTTCTTGTAAATCTTGTGGGATTTGCAAAGAACATAGGACAACAAGCTCCAATTTGTCCTCTTCATAAAATTTTCTTTCTTTCTTTTAAAATTCTTACACCCTGGAAATTGATGCACAGACACAAGTGAAGTATGCCCTCCATTTCTCTAATCAAACCCTTAGCTAATGAACAGTTAGGCGAGTCTCTGTTCCAGGCTTTGAAAGGCCTTGTCTGCTTGCTGGCGTGTAGCTAAGAGGGTAAATACCTTGTTCAATTCATTAGGGATGAATACTTCGTTTCAGCTATAGGATTTGAAAAACCTTGGCTGTTGACTGTGGTGTTGGGGTGAATACACTTGTTGATGATAGATGTGGCTGTCTTTGTACTACCCAATACAATGGCTTCCTCAAACCGTGCCTCTTCTTGTGTTAGCCATCAAGATATATTTAGTATACATATTTGCCTCAAAAATTGGAGACTGAAGATAAATATAGATCTTCAGCTTATGTAGGCTAGGCTAGAATAAACTTCTTGAAGACACTGCAAAAAATAGTTGATGTATAGAATAGATGGTAGACTAAAATCCAATGTCTTACCACACTAAAATACAAAAAATAATATTCTGAATTCTGTTTCAGAGTTATGAGTTACAAACTGAAAATTTAATACCAAATGGTGGTGTCTGATTTATTCCTTTACTGCAATTCTGTTAAATGATGAAAGCAGTGCTTTCCATGCTAATTTCTCTAAAGTAGAGTGTGTTTCAAATTTCAATAGTAAACAAGTATCCTGACTAGTGTTGTGTGAAATGGTTATAGACAATTTGTGTAAGGGGTTGCTCGTTTATAGTGGGTGTTATAGGTTTTCCATTTTCCTCTCCACTCCTAGTTTTGACCTTTATGGCTTTATTCTCATCTGTTTCTCTTTCCTTTTCAGATCTAAAGTTTTTAATTTTTCTTAAAATTGGCCACCATTAATTTCTTTTTGCATTTACCGAGCAGAATCTTACAAATGCAAAGTGCTTGATTAAGTATAGATCTAATAATTGTGGCATACTTTAAATTCTCTCATGAGTGGTCCAATTACTAGTGGGTGGTGGATGTGAACCTGTGGGTGATCATCGGATTGAATTATGTTGGAATCATATCATTTGCAGACTCCACAGGCCTTTATGCAATGAGTGGAGGGAACTTCAGCTCCCACTACCTTGCTGTTGTTTCATCTGATTGTGGCTCCCTCTTACTGTAATTTTCCTAGTGAAGCCGATTTGGTTTTCTGTACATGATCTTATTCTTTCCTCTTTTCCCTCATCTGACTGCTTGCTCGACTATGAAGTTCGTCCATGCTTTTATACTTTTCTGCTTTCATCAGGTCTAAATCTCTAAATATGTAATCATATCTTTTTCCACTATATCATCCTTGGTGACTACCACTATTCATGCAAGTCTATCAAAATTTAAGTTTTAACTAATGCAGACCATTCAGATCTCTTTTTAAGATAATGAAATAGTAGCTTGTACTTCGAATTAGAGCATTGATGTTTTGTATGGTGGACAAAAAGTGTTGATATTTTAATAAGACTATTCTGAGACCTTCTACACAACAGATTGATTTCACCTATTCATCCTTTGTGGAAGTATGTATGTCAGTAATACCTTATGCTTAGGTGCCCCTGCCCCGCAGTAATCTTGGAGGGTTTTTGTTTGTATATCTGATAATATAGTTTGCAAATCTCTTCCAAGTGCACACATTAGATAACCAGAAGTCCCTTTATTGAAGTCTAAGAATATAGAATTTGTATTTGATATGCTGTGATGTGTGTATGCAGGTTCCATGAATTAGTAGAGTTTGATGAAGGAAAGCGAAGTTGTCATACCTATAAATTACCCATTATCCGAAAGCACGAACAAGCGTCATACCTAAAAATAATGCAAGTAAAGTAAACAACCAAAGCTCTAATAAGTGCCTGAAGCATAGGACTACCTGAAGCACCGGGATTCCTAACTCTGTAGAACCTGGTCGCCTTAATCTCCAGCTTAAAGCTTCAGCCGCTCCAGCTCAACCCTTCAACTGCTCAACGCTTCAGCTGGCTCGGTACCCTTCAGCTGCTCAACGCTTCAACTGGCTCGGTACTCAGCTAGAGGTTGTATTCACGAACTGCAGGCAGAACTGTCTTGAATGCGTGTAGATATGCTGGCTCGGTGCTACAGGAATTATTACTGGATGATATATTTTGCAGTAACGATAAGTCTTTAACATGTTAAATATGTTTTCAGAAATTAAGCCAGGATTTCACATGGAGCTCGCTTTCACATACCTGGAAGGCGATGGAAGACTACATTGAGACTCAGGCTCAGTACTCAGCTGGAGGTTGTATTCACGAACTGCAGGCAGGGATACGCCGGCTCAGTGCTGCAGGAAGGGATCCTCTGCTTCTGATTGTTCCCTGCGTTCAAATGTTCCTTCCCGCTGAACTCCCTCTGCATTAACGCTCGCAATCACAACCCCAACCACTGAAATAAATGAAATGACGATTATCGAGGTTGGGGAGATGCTGGACGACGGCGGAGAGATCGTAGGGATCGCAGGTCAAAAACCAGGTACACTCTGCAGTGACGTGGATCTTACTCCATGTGGATGCGTGCTGGATGGAGGATGCAGCATGCAGGAGCATGGAGTGAGCGGATGCGTGCTGGATGGAAGATGCGGGAGCATGGTGGATGCCATGATGCACGGGATGGAGGCCAATGGTTGATGCCTATGTGAATGTTATGGAGATAGAACTACCGGCGCCGGGACCTGCTGGAGTAAGTACACTTGGGAGGGAAGATTGCTCCCGAGTTAGCCTACTCCGGAGGCCAATAGTTGATGCCTTTGTGAATAGTATGGAGATAGAACTACCGGCGCCGGGACCTGCCGGAGTAAGTACACTCGGGAGGGAAGATTGCTCCCGATACTAATTGTCAATATTGCGAATCCCCTTGGCGTTTGTACACAAAGCTCACACCGTGTCAGGGTATCTTCTTTCCCAAGCGCATAAGCTCTAAGCCGAGGGCGTGAGTGTTTGCGTGAAACCATAATTGCGCGTGCAGGCCAAACAAAGTCCCTTACTGTGTACATGGCCGCAATCCTGATTTGTGCTACTCACTAGGGTTTTCCAAAAAAATGATTCAAAGTCGATACTTGTAGGTGGTTTATAAGCATAGGCGTTTTCGTGCTATGACTTTTCTCTTCCAACAGGTTTCCGTTGCTACTCGTCTTCTGTAAATGCATGAATGTTCTGCATAGATGCTCTCTAGCCCGAAGCTACCATTCCTCTCTCTGCAATAAGCGCTGTGGTGCGTGAGTAGTCTGTGCTAGGGTTTCGTTGGTTGCGTTGAGTGTAGCCGTTTCTCCTTTCTGCCACAAATTGTTGCTATCTGTCTGAATAAAAATATCTTGTCCTATCTTATCTCAACGACGTCCATTGTCTGCTCCTCACTGCCTGGGATGCGTTGGCAGCTCTGTAGACGGGCGTTTCTGTTTTTGCCCTAACAGCATCTATGCCATATCTGTCGTGACTACCGGTTTCGGTTTGTAGTGCTGCATTTTCTTTTCTGTCATGCTCTGCCAATGGTCTCTCCGTGTTTCAAACATGCCCAAAGGTCCCTTCCTCTTTGCTGCAATGTATTTGCATTTGATATCTTCTTGATAATACTCCTCGAATTCTCTCGCCATTTAAAAAATAAAAAATTCTTACTTTAATCAACGGTACCAAGGCATATTATATATGCCACGCCTTTTAGTTCATAATAAATATCCATCTTTCCTTTAATTGAGATAGGACAGTCTTCATTAACCACGAGTCGTGTCGAGCAAAATCCTCACATCAACTTTGGAAGTTTCTTCAGCGATTCTATAAACTTATTATGGTGTCTTCGTAAAACTGCTTTATAATATATTGTGACAATATATTTTAACCAAAGCTTTGCTTCAAAGGTACCATGATGAAGACTCATCAATGCTTCACATGTGACGACTTTTATCTTCTTAAAATACTTAGGTTTATGGACGGAGATGGTTAAGCAATAGGTAGTAAAAGAAAGGCCCTTTTAAAGGGCACACAAGTCTTGGGATGGGAGCCCTTTCTATGAGAGAGCTATTTTTGGACATATATGGGATTTACGGAAAAAGATATGGAGGGATTATAAAGATGTAACTACCAGGCTTAAAATTGCGGACAACAACCCTCTCTCACCTTCATCTAGGGTTCTTAGAGCTCAGACCCCTTCTCAGTTTGATCCTTAATGCGTTTTCTCTCTCTGAATGTTAGAGGCTTAGGAGGCTTAGCCAAGCAAAAAAGCCTTCGCCATTTGTTTTCCTCGCTTTCCCCTAATGTGATTCTTCTTCAAGAAACTATGACTAGTATCTATCCTGCTTTGTTTGCTTTCTCTAAGCTCTGCCCGGGTTGGGAATTTTGTGCCATTAAGGTTAAAGGTCTCTCTGGAGGTCTCCTATCTGGTTGGAACCCAAAACTTCTTAAATGTAAAGCCTTCCATACTGCAGCCGGTATCCTTCTCAAAGCTTCCCTCAGAAGCTCCTCTCTAGAACTATCTATTCTCAATTGTTACGGACCTTACCTTCATAGAGACTCTTATTGGAATTCTGTCGCATCTGGTGGGCTTCTATTTCTTCCCAATCTCATCCTAGCAGGTGACTTAAACTTTACATTAAGTGCTTCTGAGATTTGGGGGTCAAAAGCTCAGCTGGATCCTTTGGGCCCTTACTTTGCTAAGCTGTTTTCAGATCATCATCTGGTGGATGTGGCCCCCACCTGTGCAGGCCCTACTTGGAGGAATGGAAGGATGGGGGAAGAAGGTATCTCCAAAAGACTAGATCGTTACCTCTTATCTGAACATCTGGTTTTTTCTCTTCCCAGATATAGGGTTTGGACCCATAGATGTGGCTTGTCAGATCATTTTCCGGTTATCCTGGATTGGAAGGATCATCGGTCCTCCTGCGCTTTACCTTTTAAATTTAACCAATCATGGCTTTCCAATGAGGATTTTAAGTCAATGATTAGAGCTGAATGGCCTCATATTCTTTCTGATAAACCCCTTGATCCTATGTTTGATCTATCCTATAAACTTCAAATCTTAAAAAGTAAAGTTAATTCTTGGATTAAAAATGAAGCCCGTAAGATGAAGGATAAATCTATCCTCTTGGAAGAGGAAATAAACTCCATCCTTTCCTCCTCTGTCTCCGCTTTATTGACTGACAGACAACAACTTAGACTCCTTTCTCTTAAGGCCGAACTTAAAAAAGTGATTGATCATGAACTCTACTCAGCCAGACTCAAAAGCCGTATCTCTTGGGCTTCAAATGGGGATGCAAATACAAAGTTTTTTCATGCTGTTGCCTCTGCTAGAAGGAACCATAATGCAATCTGGAGTTTACAAAATGATGATGGGAATTGGGTCTCGGATGACTCTTTGATCAAATCTCTTGGGGTTAGTCATTTCAGGAAAATTTTTGAAGATGATAATCTGTCCACCATATCTGCCCAACCCAAGATTATCCGGTTATTTCCCTCCTTTTTGGAGTCAGATGAGAAAGAGGTTTTTTCTCAACCTGTTAATATAGATGAAGTGGAAAGAGCCCTTAAATCTTTGAAGAAAGATAAGGCTCCAGGCCCAGATGGCTGGCCTGTTGAATTTTACTTGACTTTCCTTGACCTATTGGGCCCTCAACTGGTTCAGTTGGTTGAATCCTCTAGGACTCTTGGTAGGGTTTCCCCAGCTATAAATTCCACTTTTATCACTCTTATCCCTAAGGTTGATAAGCCTAATACCTTTGCAGACTTCCGCCCAATCTCGCTCTGCAATCTCTGCTATAAACTGATCTCTAAAATTGTTGCCATGAGACTAAAGCCTTTTTTGGATAAAGCCATTTCCCCTCAGCAGTTTGGTTTTCTTAAAAATCATCAGATCCTTGATCCCATAGGGATTACCCAAGAAGTTTTACATACTGTCAATACTAGGAAAAGAAATGCTCTTATTCTGAAACTTGACTTATCTAAAGCTTTTGATCGGGTTAACTGGTCATTTGTCCGCCTTATTATTCTTCAAATTGGTGTCCCTTTGATTGGTGTGAATTGGATCTTGGGATGTCTTTCATCTGTTCAATTTGCAGTTCTTGTAATTGGCTCTCCCTCCTCCTTTTTCTCAGCATCTAGGGGTATAAGACAAGGATGTCCTTTATCCCCTCTGCTGTTTATCTTGGTTATTGAAGGCCTAAGCCTGATGATTGAGGAGGCTAAAAGACAAAGGAATATCAAGGGTATTAAAATCTCGGCCCGTCTCTCACTTACTCATTTATTATTTGTGGATGACGTGATCTTATTTGGGTTTGCTTCCTTGGAGGAACAGAAGGATTTTAAGGACATTCTGGATACCTTTTGTGAAGCATCAGGTATGAGTATTAATATCAATAAATCCATCTTCCTTCATAATAACCTGGATGAGGATACCCTTCAGAATTTAGCTGGTCAGTTTCCTTACAAATTTGATACTCTGTCTAAAGGGTTTGTTTATCTGGGATGCTATTTGAAACCCTCTGGTTATTTGATTAAAGATTGGTTCTGGCTTGTCTCAAAATTTGAAAAAAGGGTAGCTCATTGGACCAATCAAATGTTGTCTATTGGAGGTCGCCTGGTTCTCATTCGATCTGTACTCTCGAGTATCCCAGTATACTGGTTATCCCTTTTTCCCATTCCGGCCTCCATTCTTGATAAACTCAGGAAAATAATCTTCTCCTTTCTTTGGGGATCTTCTTCAAATAAATTCAAATTTCATCTCGTGGATTGGAAATTGCTGGCTCGCCTGATTGATAAGGGAGGCTGGGGGATAAAGCATTTACCCAGTTTCAGCCTGTTTTTAAGGATGAAAAGTTTCTGGCTGGTGCTTAATTCAACAGGCATCTGGAATAAGCTCATCACTATTAAATATCTGAAGAACAGATCTGTCCATTCTTGGCTCAGAGATAAAAGATTTGTTGCTGGCAACGTTTCTCTTCTTTGGAGAGGGTTCGTTGAAACGCTGCCGTGGATCGGTAAAGGTTTGATTTGGAATGTGGGTAATGGCACTTCTATTAGAGTTGGTGTTGATCCTATGATTGGTTTTGGCTCAAATTTTATTCTGCCAATTGGATTAATGGAGTATCTAGAGGATTATGGAATTGTTACCTTAAATCAGGCCAAAAATCTTCACTCTCCGACATCTTCATACTGGTACTCGGCAGCTGATTTAGATCTTTGTAATGAATGGAAACTTCATTGGGAATGTTATATACGGGGTCTGGAATATGGAAGAATTATTTTATCAGACCAAACCGATTCTTTGCTTTGGTCCCATTCAAATTATGTTGGATCCTTATCGGCAGCCAAAGGATATGAATGTGTCTCTTTTAGCTGTTTAGACAATCCAGATCTTTCGTTGGATTTCCTCTGGAAGCAACGTATTCCTCTGAAAATTATTTGTTTCTCTTGGCTTCTGGTTAAAGGACGTATCTTAACTTGGGATCAACTTCAACGAAGAGGATTTCAAGGTCCAAGTAAATGTATTTTGTGTGGAAGATTTTCTGAAGATATTCACCATCTGTTCTTATCTTGTCCTACCAGCCTGAGAGTCTTCTCGTTCTTTGCTGAAAAATTTGGGTTTGTCTTCCCTTCTCATGATTCTGTATCATCTCTTTTGATTCAGTGGTTTAACTCCCCTTTCCGCAAAGCTGCTTATAGATATCTTCCCTTCTTCATATTCTGGAATTTATGGATTCTCCGCAACAAATGTATCTTTGAAAATTGGAAACCAACTCTCCCAGCTTTAATAGTCAGAATAGAAGGTCTTTTAAACACTTATCCCGCTCCCACAATTTCCTATAAATCCAGGCAAATTGGCTCCAAACCTGTTTTGACATTCCCATGTGGATTCTTTGATGGAGCTGCTGCAGCAAATATAAGTGGCTCGGGACTTGTGATCTATCTTAATAATCAGCACTATTTCTGTTTCTCCATTGGTGGTGGTCATGGAACTAATACTAGAGCAGAATTGTTGGCTTCTTGGGTTGTCCTCAGAGTCAGCCAGATGATGGGTATCCTAATTCAGTTGATTTTTGGAGACTCTCTAATTGTTATTTCATGGCTCAATCGAACGTCGGCACTTGATGTTCCTTCTTTGATGCATTGGTGCAAAGATATAAGAAATTTGATTCACATGGCCCCTCAGGTGATCTTCAAGCACGTCTTCCGGGAGCATAACTCTCTAGCAGATGGACTTTCTAAAAAGGCCCTGAATTTGGATTTGGGCCATGGTTACTTCACTGAGTTTTTGGATGGCATGGCCATTAATGAGGGCCACTTTGTTCTTTTTTGATGCTGAGATTCTCAGCTTCTTTGCCTCCAGCTTTATGTGCTTCTCATATTTTGCTTCGTTTTGAGTCCTCTCTGTTAGCAAGTTTTGCTCCTGGAAAACTTGATTGTGGATTACCTTCGAACTTCATCAGCATATCTGACCTGCTAACGCGGGAATGATGAGTAAAGTTTGCAAAGATCAGACTTTAATTCTTCTATCTTGGATGATGTAGAATGCTTTGTATTTATGCTTTTGTTGTGTTGATCTGGCTGTATGTCTCTGCTGATTGCTGAATGCTTAGTCATGAGTGCTATGTTCTGCTGATTGCTGAATGCTCAGTCATGGATGCTATGTAAAAGATGTCTTTTGATTCTATTTGAATAACAAAGACTGGTATTTTTTCTTCTGAAAAAAAAACTTTATACATAAGGTTTTATTATTAACATTGATTAAAAGGGGAACTCTATTTTAAAAACCAAGGATACGAGCACTTTTCAATAACGATAAACTGGAGTGATATTAAAATTTTTTGGACATAATGAAACGATGTTAGGATTGACCGATGAATTATTGATGGACATGAACTTTATGAATTTTATAATTGACAATACGTAATGTGCCTTTACTTGTCGAAACTTTGACACACTAATGAAAGGGCCATCTGAAAGTGAAAATCGTGAAATGAGGTATGAACACGACTAGAACGTTGCTATGGACATGATGAAACAAATGGAATGATTTTGCGACAAAGTTCAGTAGGTTCTCACTTGGCATCATGGTCTGACTACTTTAGAAGCATGTCGATGTTGAACATCAACATCTAGCCAAACAAAAAAAACAACGAAACAAAACAACCCAAAATGAACTTGACAAGACTGACCAATATGACAAGATGTAACCATGAAGAAAATACATGTACTCATTTTCATCCTCAAAACGTGTAGGAATTAAAAAGAGTGAGGCTAGCATTCCACGATAGGCAAAGCAAAGGGATGAAAGTGTAGAGAAACTAAAATAGAAAGCGACGGGAAACTAAAATAGAAAGCGAATACAGTTCAACATACCCTAGGATGATCACTAGGGTTGTCCAACAGTTACCCCCTCATCATGTCCTATTCTTTCTTGTATATAAAAAAATTGATTGTCATCATGCTAGAGTTACAACAAAACAATCTGGTGAAAATGCATAGAGGCGAATTGTATTTAAAAACGTCGAATTCCATAAGAAACTTATTTGGCCATAATGTGAAGTAAATGACAGAATATAAATTAGCTAAGCAAACGCAGCTAATAAATTGCACAAGAAAAGAACTTCTAACTAATATGACTAAATGAAATTAATGCATAGTGGAAAGTAAAATGCCCTATGACTCAATGCAATCCTACTTCTACTTCTAAATGAGAAAATAATCTTGTAGGATGCCATTTATTGTATAAGAATTTATCTAAATTGCTACAATCATTATTCCTTGCACCCTAATAGTGGAAAAATTGTCATCATCACCCAAAGCAAATAAAGATTTGGTTGTGAAACTCAAAAGAGAAGAATTAGGCCCATTCGAATCAACTTAAATGAAATGCAAATAAAGAGAGTTAGTATTGGCATGACTTAAATATTGACCAACCCATGAATCCCAAACATAATCTCTAAGAACAATCCTATGAACTCCCTTGTTAACCTCATTGATCATGTTGTATTGATTTGGAATAAGACATTTAGGATCATCAACATATATTGAATTTGCACTAGTTAAAGCCGCATTGGTTTATTCATCATCACCTTGCTTGACAATAAATGGATTAGGGGCAATGCAAGTGGTTTCATCTTTAGATTCGACACAATTTAAAGCTTCATCTACTTGATTATAAACATTGCTCTTAAGACAACTCCATGTTCATCATCAACCCACTTAGGATAATTGCCATATATTGGTCCCAAATAATTTTGAGGTGAAACATTGATTTCATGATTGAAAATTTCATTAACAATGTGTTGACAATAGGGAGATATAGGATTTGTTGGATCAATAGTATGCATGTCAATTTGAGATGAATTGTGAATGCCATGATCGTCCTTATGGAAACTTGTTTGGTCGTGGATTCATCATTGAGAAATTCGCATCCTTTAGGAAGAGATTTAAGATACTCGTCATAAATGGGATTTGAAGCGATTTGAGATATGGGATCACACTCAAGCATAATTAGACTATTAAAAGAAGGGAATTGAAATTTTTCATCATCAAATTGACATGCATTATCAACAAAGTTGTCATCATTTGGATGAGAGTCGGATAGGAAAAATGAATCACTGTGTGGAATAATTCAATATGGATAATATGAGCCTCAATTATCACAACAACTTGATTGAAATGGTAAGAGTCGTCCAAAAGAGCATTTGAAAAATTATGATGAGCAGGATGATGGATTTCCTCCAACACATAGGGCATTGAATCAAGGATAGGTCCATGACAGGCATCGTTTTTACTTGTCATTGAAAAAGGTGGAGCATCTTCATTAGTCGAATCATGAATTGATGATATGGAAAATGATTTACCAATAACATTAGTTGTGATGTCATTCAGGTCTAAAATTTCCCGATCGAAAAGAGGAGGGCCAAAGTTAATAGCATCATGATAAACTACCTCCTCAAAATGATCGTTCCCTTCCATTTGATGTTTGTTAAAAGGAAAATTTTCACGAGAGAGTTGATTATCGGAGAAGGTGTCGGATTGAAAATTAGAATAATTATCTTCAAGTGGGATTGTGTCTCGATGAAAGACACCATATTACAAATCATAGGCTTTGTCAATAATTAAATATTCACTTTGTGGATTAGGACGAAGTGAGATGATACTCTCTTGGGAAATTGAAATCTTAGGAACTTGCTTGGAATCGATTTTGAAAATATCATCATTGAAAGGAAAGATCTCATGAAAATCTTGTGTTATCATCTCAAATTAATACATGGATGGGGAAGGGGTCGCAAGAGCGTTATTCACATTTTGATATTCCTCATTGTCTCGAAGATAATAAAAGAGATGATATTAGCCTTCAAATTTGCTAAATGGCTTGCCATATCATAAGACGCATGCCTATTGTAGGAGTGCTTTGACACCATGTAGAAAGAATAGCTCCAATGCTATGAGCAAATATGCTAAGAATAAGCACATGAAATAGATCTTGCTACTAAGATAATTCTCACAAGCATACATAAGAAAAATAGAGATTGAATCACATGAATGAAGGTATGAATATTGGAGTGTATTCGTCCATTGAATAATGATGAATAATAGTGTACATAAATAGTACATCCCTCAAGGTAAAATCGAGTTGTATTGGAGACAACTCATAAAGCTCAGAAATGTAGAATTACTAAATATGATAAACCCCCATAGGTGGCTAAAGCACTTCCCAAATTAGTCAAGGACCTCACGAATTAACAAAAGCATAAGTGATTTGTCAAGAGTGATGGAAAAACATGCAAATCTTGGAAAATGGAGAGAAAATCATGGAATATGGGTTGGAAACAAAAGATACCGATTTCCTAGTTAACTAGCTTTACCTTATCCACAGAAAAGCTGGATAAAAACATTATAAGGCATAATCTCTAGGATTGCGCAGTTACTAATTTTGGGAGTCAATAAAGTGGTCAAGATCGACCTAGAATCAAAATTAAATCATTCTTGGGGTATAGATGGAAAGTGTTGACTTTGTAGTGTAAGCGGATGCCAACTATCTAGGTTAGTGGGCAGGAAATTAATCAAAATTTATTAATTATTTTATCCTAAGTTGTGAGTGAGTTTATAATATTCCAACACCCCCCTTTAAGTCTAACTTTATGATGATATATAGATGCATATAGATGTATAGGGCCCAACAACAAGGCTATGGTAAACCTTTAACAATTATTCATGTCCAAAAAAGTGAGGAAAGAGGCAAATCCACATGGGGAAAATCCTCCCTGAAGAAAGGAAAAGGCATAAAATTTGAACAATATGTCTTCAACATATATTTAAATTCACTTGAATGAGCCGAATGAATTGCTTCTGGTGAAAAAATTGATGAAGAGGCTTGTAGACTCGATGATCATGCGCTAGAGTGTATAATCTACAAGAAGGAAGTGGAGAGACTCTTGGTATATCATCAACTGATGAAGTAGGAGAATATCTGAATGCTTCTTGCTGTAAACAAAATCTGATCTGCAAACAAAATCTGAAATGGAAAATATATCTATGCATACTCCTTCCCAAAGAGTACAAAACTTAAGACAATTTATTACAGACTCAGTTCCCTGAATAACTACAAAATTGTGATGTGAATCACATATCATTCTTCTAATCTGATGTAGCACCTTCCTAGATCTGATATGAGGTTGATAAAACTTGGATATATAAAAATCATTAGCATGTGGAATAGCAAAGACAAAGGCTTCAGTCATTCCATGAGGATATAGGGCTAGACTAGCAAAACTATGAGCAACTGGGGAAAACTGATAAGTGTATTAAAATATGAATGATGAATGGACTGTAGATATGAACCATAGGTGTTTAGAATAGATCCAAACATGTGAAATATCGATCCAATAATGACTAAGGTCATGGATAACCAACCAATTAAATATAGGCAAGACTTCAAACCATGTAATATAAGTAACACTGCATAAGAGACCAATGAGGAATCAACTAATGAACTTGGGATTTGTATAGTATTAGGATTATTCAAAGGTATGGTAGATGGTATGGATGGTGGTATGAATTGTTCCATGACATGTATATCATCCTGCAAACATTCTTCTAAATCAGAATTATGGAGTGAGGAAGAGTTGCTTAAAGACAAGTCAGGATCTAGTGAAAAATCACAATTTTTGAGAAATGAAATTATGAGACTGATAGGTGGCTTATCAAAGAAAGGATCTAATATTTCTGATTCTGATATATTAGAAAATGAATCTATATAAGAGACAAGAGGAAATGATTTAAATCTGGCACTCAAAGAATAGGTTATATCACCTTGGAGTTGTGCACTATGACAGTGTTATGAGGAACCAACAAGCTTCTCTAGCTCATCTGGAACTTTGATGTTGCGCTTCTCAAGAAGATGAGACATGATGTCCATCTTCTTCTTGAAACATTTCTTATCTGGATGAAATCCCTTGCTGCAATAAGAACACTTGGATGTTCTCCCTTTCTTCTTGACCTTCTTCACTGAATCTTCATCAGTAGGCTTCAAACTTTCATCTTCAATTTCTGACTTTGGCTTCTTCTCTTTCACAATTTTCTTTTCTTTGGATTTGGTAGTCTTGCTTCTTTGAACCATGAGAGCATTATCCTTGCCCTTGGAAGATCTAAGAGCACCCATCTGGATCAATATATCTTGCCCCTTTGTTAGTGAATCAAAGAAAGCACACAAAGAATACACTTTCCAATTAGAAACATCAAGCCTAGTAGCATGAAACATAGACACACAAACTAATTATTCATGACCCAATTTAGAAAGAATGGAAAGGATTAATTGATCATATTTCTTCTCAGTCCCACAATGTTTGAGCATTAGAGCAAGTGACTTGAATTTGGTGGAGAAACCTTCAATAGAATTGAAATTGCTTGGACTCTTTGAGAATAACTCAATCTCCAACTGATGCGCTCTTAACTTATCTTGAACTCCAAAGAGAGACTCAAGTTTGGTCCATAATTGTTTGGAGTGGTCAAACCATCTAGATGAAAGAGTAGATAAGGATAAATAGAGAGGCAAAGCAATCCATAGGATTCATCCAACCTATTATGCCACTTAGCTTTCTCAATCACAACATTGGGCTCATTCTCCAAAGCTAGAGTAACTATGTATAGTCCCTTACTGAGCAATATAATGTCAATTTTAGCTTTCCATTCATGATAGTTGAAGGGAGTTGGGATTGTAGCTGAAGAATAACCCATACTGCTGAGTTGATGCACTCAAGAAGAAACTCTCAGCAACCTGCAATAAGAAAACTAGGAGAAAATCTTGTAAGCTTAGATCAAGCCCTTCTTCAGAGAGGGATATGCAATTGGATGCGCTCCTCAACTCTGTAGAACTTGAGCAACCATGCGCTCTGACACCATGTAGGAGTACTTCGATACCATGTAGAAATAATAGCTCCAATTCTATGAGCAAATATTATAAGAAGAAGCACATGAAATAGATCTTGCTACTAAGATAATTCTCACAAGCATACACAGGAAAAATAGAGACTAAATCACATGAATGAAGAGATGAATATTGGAGAGTATCCTTCCATTAAATAATGATGAATAATAGTGTACATAAATAGTACATCCCTCAAGGTAAAATTGAGTTGTATTGGAGACAACTCATAAAGCTCAGAAAGGTAGACTTACTAAATATGATAAATCCCCATAGGTGGCTAAAGCACTTCCGAAATTAGTTAAGGACCTCACGAATTAGAAAAAACATGAGTGAGTTGTCAAGAGTGATGGAAAAACATGCTATTCCTAGAAAATGGAGAGAAAATCAGGGAAGATGGGTTGGAAACAAAAGATACCATTTTCCTAGTTAACTAGCTTTACCGTATCCACATAAAAGATGGATAAAAGTAGAATAAGGAAGAATTTGCAGGAAAGCATAGTTACTAATTCTAGGAGTTAGTAAAGTGGTCAAGATCAACCCATAATCATAATCAAATCATTCTTGGGGTATAGATTGCAAGTGTTGATTTTGTAGTGCAAGTGGATGCCAACTATGTAGGCCAGTGGGTAGGAAATTAATCAAAATTGATTAATTATTTTATCCTGAGTTGTGAGTGGGTTTATAATATTCCAACAACTGTAAGGGAAATTAGGTGCGATAATAAATGATCGTCTTGATTGATCGAAAAAGATCTCGACTCGAGAATAGGAGGTGTGACAATCTCATGATTAAAATTTGATTTATTGATTGAAAGATTGGATTAAAATTTGATTTATGACTATGAGAAGGATCAGTAGATTGCTTCATCTCAAGTGGATTTAGAAGGTATGGATTTAGTTGGTCGAGACTTCTTCGTAAGCTTATCCTCTAATGAAGTCATTCGATTTTTCATTTCTTGTATCAATTGGAACATAGACATATTGGTCTTAGGGGTTAATTGGTCCATTGGCAACCATGTCCTTTTGTGATGGTATTCGATTTCGAGGAATGCCAGTAAAGTAGAGCCAAGGAAATTTAAATCCTTTCCTTGTAATCGTTCTTGGTGAGGAGGAGGAATACATTGACAATACTAGACATGAGCGGCTTGTTCGGAAGGTCGAATAACTTTGGGAATCTGGTCATAGAAATTCTTAAATATGAGGTTAAGTGATTTGATAGATTCACTCTCTTTAAAAGATATACAATTAAAATTCCTCAAATACTCAGCTGAGCTTTTGACATCACCAACGGTGGGAAAACAAAGAGCCATGGAAAAACAAGTAGGATATGAATCAAGGTCAAGACTTAAATAACTAATTGATGACTAACAAAGCTCAACAAATTGATTATGATGGATAATAAGTCCAAGGATTGGACTAAAAAATTGAGAGGAAAATGTTCCCTAGTGGAGTCGCCAAATATGTTGATGCTCAAAATGACACGGTTAGAGCAGAAACAAGTTAAACACCCTTGGAGGTCTATTCAAATGGAGGAAAGGGGATGGAATCCCAGGTTCTATTTAGAGCCCTCGGGTAGCTGTGATTCACAAGGTTAATTTCAATGGCGTTAATTTCATGAATAATTGAAAGTGAGATTGGGTAAACGCTAATTAACATGTAACAACACTCTCAAGACAAGAAAGTTAGTCCATCAATGAGACACAACCTAACAAACCTTGCAAAGTATTTATAGAACTATAAAAATGCATCGTGCAATTAATTTTTGGAAAATAAAACTTTACTCTTCAGTATAAAAATGAAACTATAATTAACCCCTAACGCCTAAGTAGTTTGAAATAACTCCTTTCAACGCATGGAAGGAAATGTTCAATTTAATTTAATTTTAAAATTTTGAATAGGATGCAAATTCAAAATTTCATGTATAGAATAAAGAGCTAGATGAGCATGAACTTTGTGCTTTAATAGTCGTGGATATTAAATTGCATCAATAATTTGAGTTCCTATTAGTGTGAAATTAAAATTGTGCGTTCATTAATATAGAAAATAAAAGTTGTTAATGCAATTTAGTATTTAATAAATTCAGTTCACTTTTGAGAAGTGGTCACTCACTGAAAATTGACTAGATCACTATATGAAATAAAAACAATTCAAAACTTAATTAGATAACCACTTCCGTTCAAAAAATGTAGCGCTAGAAAGTATGACGATAAAATTCAAAACTTCAACAAGTTAGAAAGCATAAATAAAATAATCGTAGTTACAGTCCTTATGTACACATTTTACAGCTTTTCCAAAAAAAAGAAATCTGACACCATCAAGACTGAAAAATAAGTGGGAAAGATTCAAGTATCTATTAAGACATAATGACTAGTTTAACACTTGATAAAGGGAGGTTTCTGAGACCTTACACAATTCTTAACAACTGAGGCACCACCCGGGTGAATGAGACAACAGGGACTTCCTGCTCAGATTGTGTTGTAGTAACCTGTATGCATGAAAACATTAGTATGGAAAATATACAGAAGAAAATGAAAAGCTTGAGGAAAAGACACTGTCTGTCTTCGCCCTAATGGATGGACCTATATTGTAGCCTTACTTGCAATCGCTTCGTGTTAAGCTCATGGACGACTCAGTATGGAGGAAAAAATGTAGAAGTGAAAGCTAGTAGTACCTGCCTCTTACATCATGATAATTTTGACAACATAGACGACCTTTTAAAGGCGATAGTGAGGCATATGAGGTTCTTCGGTTGCCTTGAAAGAGGGCTAAGAGTTTCAGAAACTGTGAAGAGTTGAAAGGTCCTGGGTCTTTTGGCTTTTTGGTTTTTCTACATGTGCATCGAAAGGAGAGTGAGCCATAGTAACCCATGCTCACCCTTGGATGAAACGTCTATGGTATTAGAGCAAGGTATTCAAGTTATTTCTCAAAACTGCTCATGGTTTTGGATCTGACGAGTCCCATTAGAACCCTTTTATTTATTATTTCTTCTAAAACCTCCCATTTTGCTTCTTCGTGGTGTCTTCCTTCTGTTGGAAAAGCTATATGAAACAATCCCAGTAAAATAAAACTATCAATAAAAAATAACAGTCGAATACACAACTCCCCATTGAACATAATTAAGAGTAACCATCAAGGTTTTAAACATTATTTTTTCCAGAGTAATACCCTTTACGCCACTACCACTAAGCTATGAATATGTATTCTTAACATAAATGATCTCTAACACTTACAGATACGTAGATACGTAAATGATGAGGGTGCTTGACCTTCAAAAAACAAACGTAGAGGGTAGCTATACGAGCATTCAATCCATCGATCCTTCGCTCGATAGTTTAGGTAGAGCACAACAGATAATAGTGACATGCCTCAACGTTCCTTATACCACTGTCCGAGGCTAAGGCTAAAGATTCATCGTTTAGAATTTTAAAGTGCATAGTTTTCAGCCTCCATACTAATTGTCAACACTGCGAATCCCCTTCGCAGTATCTTATTTCCCAAGAACATAAGCTCTAAGCTGACGGTGTGAATGTTTGCGTGAAATCGTAATTGCACGTGCAAATCAAACAAAGTCCCTTACTATGCACATTGCCGTGGAATCATTGTCGTGGTCATGGTTCAATCCTGACGCTACTACATAGAGAGGGTTATTTTTTACAATATTTGTGTAAATTGTCTCAACTTAAGACAAAAAAAAGTTTGTGTATTGTCTCTAAGGGCGTGTCTTAAACTATTGTCTTAAATTTAAGACAATAGTTTAAGCACCCACTTATAGACAATACACATTTTTTGTCGTAAGTTGAGACAATTTACACACATATTGTCTCAAATATTGTCTTAAGACCCCCTCTATGTAATGGTGATAGAATGCAAATATTTATGATAAGGCATGGTGGAATCGAACCACCAATCTTCTGCATAATTGAGCTAACACCCTACAACTTCAATGAGCACAAGAAGCATATTTCATTCATTCATTTGTAGTTCTTATTAAGATTGCAGTTATATTACTCATTCATCTCAAAATATTAAAGACTTCCATATGTTCTATATAAGAATTGGGAGAAAGAAGGCGGGCTTACTCAATACCACTCAAAGTGGTCAATCAAATTAAAAAGATAATTGGAAAAATTATATAAAATACTTAACACAATAGAATCGATCTAGCATGAACAATGTACTACAACAACATCACATGAATACTTGAAACAATAACACAAGGATACTTGAAACCAACACTATGATGATTGATACTAATACAAAATGCCAATAAATATATGCAGATGGACATGTAGGCATGTGTTGACTGTATAAGTGTCTCTTATATGAAATCCTTTATATTGAGACATAATATGATTCTATTAGATATTAAATTTATTTTTTACAAATGTTTTTAGGTCGGCCAACAAAAAAAATATTTTTGAACCCATTGTTCCCAATCTGGAACCATTGGCCTACATCATATTAACTTATAAGAGCCAAGCTTAAACTATCTATTAAAAATGAATAAAGACTCAACAAGTGAACGTTTACTCAAAAGAAACCTAAGTTTACTGAAAGAAGTGAACGTTGACTCAAAATTTATTTTGAAGACTCGACAACATAAAAAATAGAAAACATTTTGAGTGATAATCCTAGGCAGTAACACCATGCTCACTATTGGATCCATCCATGGAAGTAATTCAAAAATAGATGAATAAATGCTCGTCTAAAGGGAATAAAACTAGTGATTATTTTTGTATATGCTTCGGAGACAGTAATAGCTTCTACATTGCTCCTAGCACCGGAGCTAGTAGATCCTTCAAGTCAGGATGCTCAATTTCTTGATGCTCTATTCATGGCACGAAGCTCTCGGGCCTCACGAGGAAGAAACAATATGCTTTTCTTAGTGATCCCGAATTGCTTTTGTCGAGACTTCTACATTGCTGTAGCATCCATGTTTTTTTATTGGTACTCAGGTATTTTTTAGCTAACCTCTCTTCCAAGCATGAAACCGATCCATGTCTTCAACTGATAAGCACTAACATTTTCAATTGATTTGTCAGGAAGAAAAAAACTCCAAAACGATTCAAATTGACATCCGCCAGAACTGGGCAAGTATTGTCTCCCTCGACTGGATCTTAGACTTATCAATTTCCCCAACAACATTACAACACATAGGTCACTGTTTCAATTGCAGTTATACTATGTGCCAATCTTGTGTACATATCAACCAAAATAAATAAACTCGGTCAAAGGATAAAAAAAGGGTTGTATAAGCCATTTAATGCACTTTGCGACATTGCACAAGTAACGATTGTCGTTTCCCAACTACTCCATAAACAAATCAACGGTGTATGTCATTCTTGACATTCCACAATTCAGTGGATAATTTCTCATTGTAACATTATTTTCAGTGTGTCCTCCCACAAGAAATCATGATATGGAAATATTTTTCCTCCATTTGATTCAGTTTCCATCCTATACGTGGCAGTACAGTTTGAACCCTAGCCAACAATATCACACACCATCCATAAGGTCTTTTACTTGTGCACATATGGCCACTCCTACTGCAATGTCAACTCATGGACACCCAGCTTGAAGGAAGAATGAGTTATGCAACATATAATAGATTAGGGCTTGGACTTGGAAGTAAAAGATAGAAGCTCTTGAAATAATAAAATATCCTGAGGTTCATTCTAATTCTTGAATTTAGTGCACAATTACTAATCCAATTACACAATTACTTACCTGTAGTACTTTCATATTCAAGACAACTTCAAAATTTCTTCACTGAGGCTTCACAACTACATTCCTCAATCGTGATCATCGTAAGAACATGTCCCACCACAATTCTAACAGCCATATAGTGTGATAAGCAGGAACGAAGACAACTCAATATCACTCCCTTAGCAGAATATCACTCCATTAACTCAATGTTGACAGATATTTCCTTCCAGAGATAGCGTCGCAACTAATTCATTTTATTCCTAGTGGGAACACGATGAAACAAGTATTGCATGTTCACCAAGTCTTCATACTTTTCACTCGCCAACATACTCAGCAATCCTGATTCATGTGGACTAGCAGCATCACGTGGTGATCAATTTATAACATATTCACGGTAATTTGTCTCCATCTTTGGTTTCCTTTCATCCATGATGGTATATTTCATTGACATGTTACAATTCTTTAATGCTCTTAATGTCATGCAATGTTCAGTTTCTTTTGATTGATGTTAATATATTTCACCAACAACATATCTGTTAACAACTTTCTTGCCATGTTTAAACGAAATCTTGGCCATAAATTATTTTTTAAACTATAAATAAATAAATAATATAAATGTAAAATTCTACATTTTCAAAAAAATCTGAAATCAAAATAAAAAGCATAACCAGCCGCACAACATATCAAGTTGAGACATAAAATAAAATTAATTAACAAGCATATACCCACTACTATATTTATCATGCCCACTACTATATTTATCATAGCAAGACCATCCAAATACATATTAGTTTATAGTGGGAAACAACCCAATCGGTAGGAAAACCCATTGCAAAGGAACAAAGTAGTAAATTGTATCTTCATTGTAAAATCAATCAATCATAATTGCAGCCATGTAGATAATAATGTAGTCGATATGGTTTTTTTCTCTGCAATTTTTGTACACTTCAATCCAACAATCGAGCAAACCCTCCACTGTGTCAATCACCATCACCTGGAATTTCTTTACACTTCAATCTAACAATCGAGCAAACCCTCCAATGTGTCAATCGCCATCACCTAGACTTCACTTTTGAAAAATCCATCCAATTCTCTGGAGATTCTAGTATTACAATGAAGTAACGAAGAGGATATGTGCTGTCTACCATTTAGACCACAAGAGGAATAGAAATCGCAATCAACTGATTTAATGAATATATAATTAGTGTAAATTGGAATTCACTCCACTTTTGCATTGAAAATGAAACGAATCAAAAGGGCTTTTGCATTGAAAATGAAACGAACCAAAAGGGCATAGGAGGATTACAAATAGCCATATATTGAAAATTATCCTGGGTTTGATTTCCAGGCCATGAATTTGTCAAGCCCACCCTCCACGCGTCGTGATGCTCTGGATCAACCCACGAAATACCTTCAAGATTATTTAAAATTGCAAGAATATTATAAATCCTGCAATCTAATTACCCAAATCAACAACACAAAATTTTCCAGTTACAATTTGCATATTTTCCTAAGCTAGTTTATGTTTGAACAATCCACTTACGAAAGAATAATTGAAAAAACTCACCATGTGAAAGTTGATAATCCAATGTCTCTATCTCTTATTCCCACGCTCTCCAACTTTTCATCCAAACAGGAGAATCACTTACAGTGCAGATCTTCAATACAAGACCATCATAATATATTAAATTGAAGAATAGGAGAAAATAATTTATTACGCTTTGCACTTACTTTTTCTCTTCCAGGAGCGACAATTAGGACACTGAATAACGCCAACTTAAAGATGAAGATGTGGAGCTAATACATGCCTTTTCTGAAAGATAAGAGGATACATACCCTTGAATCAGGAGACAACACGACAAATTATTGTTAAAAATTATCAAATAACGTCCAACTTAGAGAAATATTAGGAATTTATCTCAGAATCTAATTCGAACATGATCTGAGTGATCCCTAATTGCATTGATATTTTTCAGATAAAATTCTACCAGGAAGACTGAGAGTAGAGTGTGAAGTTTACATGTTTGGAACAATGTCCTTCTTCCACATGATCATTTCTCTTCTTACACTAAATCATAAAATAATTTTCTGCCTCCTTTACACAAATCATGGAAATTGATTTTTCTCCAACGACAAGTAGAAGCAAGATGAAACCAAGAAACATTAATTCTGCAACTCAAAAGGGAAGATTCCATATGCATTCTTTCAGCAAATTTGATTACATGAAATCTCAAAACATTGAAAGAAAACTTGCTAAATAAATGTATTTACATGAGATGTAGTTTGAAATTCAGTCTACAATATAAGGTACAATCATAACAGATCAATTTAAAATATATATCATCTACAACTTGATATGTTATTAAGAAACTTAGAATTTCTATAATCACCCGATGATGTACAGATCATTGTATTGGATGGTGAGTAATGGTTTCCGGACTCACTGTGGTGGAGTTGTTAAACTTTTACCATCTTCAGTGACTTAACGTTCCAGTAACCTTCACTGAAAGTGCGTTGCAGGAACATAAATCATGCTCCACGCCTTCAGAAGACCAAATAATGCTTCATCACAAACTCAATTAGATAAGACCAAATAACGCTTCATCACAAACTCAATTAGATAATTATCGTTCTCTGTAGAGCATAGCCTTCATACTCCCTCTTCTGTTTTATATTATTATTATAATTAGGTCTTATTGAGAACTCGGTACTCTAATAAATATATATGGGCATGCAGGCAACGTTGGAACTTACAGTAATCTCCGCTGTGAATCTCAAAAACATGAGAAGATTTGGAAGAAGGATGCGCACTTATGTACTTGTAGGGACCGACACTTCCTCTACTTTTAAAACAACATGAATTGACACAGAGGGTGGGAGTTACCCTGCTTGGAATCACAATCTACAACTGGAGTTGGGTTTGAGCGAGAGCATATTAATCGAGAGAAAATCCTGGGTTACTGTAACGATACATGTTTATTGTAAAACACTCTTTGGAAAAAAGCTGGTCGGATGGATGAAGGTGCCCTTCTCTGATATTAGCTTCAAGCTTCCTCACTCTGAATTGCCTTTTTTTTCTTAGGAGCTAACCAATTAGGGTCTAACAAATAAGTAAGAAAGAAACGCTTTTCTTAGAAGCAAACCAATTAGGGGCAAGCCCAATAAGAATCAATAAGAAATAATGCATTTATGTCCACCTCACCCAATCTCTTGTGTGGCCTTACCTGATCTCGCCAGGCTTAATAAACCTACTTTAATTTAAAACCAAGCCTTTTAACGTCTATCCTCCTGACTGGGCCTATCGTGACTGGGTAAAAGATGTTCTTCAGTCAATAAGAAAAAAAGCATGATTATTTTTACGGTTCTCACCCCTACCAATTTATCCGACTCGAAGCTTATAAAGCCGATTTATACGAAGGCTATCTTATCACCAATGATAACTCTAACACAGTGAATCCGGATCCAAACCATTACTATCCTGGAACAATTTAATTTACTCTTGAGTATGATATTAATCATCATCCAAAATGGTTCTTGAAGTTCCACTTTCATTGGAATCCAGTGGGTTGTTTGTGGAATTTTGGAGGTTCATCAGGAAATGTCAATTTTGAATTTGGTTTCAGGTTGAAGAATAATGAGAGAGACATAGAAAGAGAGAGGGCGAACTCACCATAATACAGGCATTTACGAAGAATCTTAAAAAATCATAAATAAGGTAGTGTCCTCATCGATAACGAGAACTCTCACACCGACCAGGAACTGATCCAAGACAACACTATCAGGCTTTCCCGATACATAGTTGTTCGTCGTCGTGCCAAGGCTGGACGACGACAATTTCTGCACAATAGCCATAACTGAATCCCTCAAACACAAAATCATTCTACTTCGAAACACTAAAACCTTCCTTTTTCTATTCTCTGACGAGCTCAAAGCCATCTGATCCTCGGCCATGGCAGATCCGTTCTTCGAATTAAATGACCACATATCGAGACCCGCACTACCACCAAAAGACTATTTTCTTGAGCCTGGTACTTATTTTTCTTGCCAGATTTATTAACTGAAATATTACCCAAAAACAGAGAAATCTGGATCATTTTGGATGATGGATGAGCTTTGATGTGCTTGCCAAACATGATCGATGGCACCATATTGGGAATACTCAACCTCATTGAATTCATTCTGTTTGTGCTCCTTACTCTATTGAACCTAATTCTTTCTCAGTGACAAAGAAATGAAACATAAAGTCCTATAAAAAAAAAAAGAAGTTTCAATGCAAAAACTGTAAAAATTTACCTCAATAATTGAAGAATGTGCCCGAGTTTCATTGTTCCTCCGGTCAAAAGAATGCGCCCGAGTTTTATTGTTCCTCTGATCAATTTGATTTTGTATTGTTCTGTTAATATGATTTGCAAGATGTTCGGGCATTTTGATCGCCTCCAACTTCGATTTCAATTCATGGATCTGTAGGGAAAAATCTTCATGCAAAACCTCAATTCAGTTTCCCTCTTTTATCAAATTTGTTTCTAAAACTAATTTTTAAGTAAGAAAAACCAAAAAACAAAAATAAAATACGTAGGGAATGTTTTTTTGTGTTTCTTAAACATTTCTAAAATAATAAAACAACATAATTATATTTTGAGGCAAATACTAATTTTGTCTTTAAAAAACCTCTTAAACACCCCCACCTTGTACTAGTGTGATCTGTGCTACTCGCTAGGGTTTTCCAAAAATGATTAAAATTCAATATTTGTTGGTGGTTTATGAGCAAAGGGGTTTTCGTGCTATGGCTGTTCTCTTCCAACAGGTTTCGTTGCTACTTGTCTTCTGTAAATGCATGAATGTTCTGCATAGATTCTCTCTAGCCCGAAGCGATCATTACTCTCTCCGCAATCGGTTCTGTGGTGTGTGAGTAGTCTCTGCTAGGGTTCCGTTGGTTGGGCTGCTAGGTTTATATTTGAAATACGCTCACAGGTCTATATTTGACATATTGATAATGTTTTGTTTACTAAAGAATGTGTCAATTACTTGTATCTAATAGTTAAGCTAGTATAACAACTACTTAATTTATGGTTGTTAAGCTCATAGTGATATCATTATTGGATTTAAGCTAATAGTTAATTTAAAAGTTAATATAAATCTTAGAGTAAGCCTTATGCACATTAACTCGCCTAGTGTCACAAGTACACATTACCTAAGTGATTGTTCTTGGTGGATGATTTCACTGCAATCAAGGTCAACTTCTCATGCTAAGTGATGGAGTTCATCTAAATTTAATTTAATAGTTGTATCATTATTGGAATAATCTAATAGTTATACAATTTAACTGCGTTTAGAGTTGAAGTTAAGCTAATAGTTGTAGAATCATTGGAGTTAATCTAATATTTATCCAATATAACAGTCATTAGAGTTGAAGTTAAACTAATAATTGTAAAATCATTGAAGTTAAGCTAATAGTTGGATCTAATAGTTAATTTAAAAGTTAATATATTGGCAATTGCAATTCAAGTAAAAGTCATGATTGGAGTTGAAGTTAAGCTAATACTATGTATCACCAATGTATTTAAACTAATAACTAAATAATTGTGTCTAATAATTGAATAGTTGAAGCTCAAGTTTGATTTTTCCAACTATCAAGAATGTACTTATCATATATTAACTAAACTATTTTTATTTTTTTTGAAATAGTTAATTATGAGTTAGACTAACCACCTTTAAAAAGAATCGAAAACATAATTATATCTATATGGAAAACCTAAACAGGTAATACTAAGTGTATATTAGCTAGATGCCCAACTACGAGATGCAAGAGTTTATTAGAAGTTTGGAGGAGTTTATTAGGAGTTCCAACTATTTTATTAGGAGTTCCACTCTTACACTACTAGCTAGACTCCTAGATGCCAAATGCAGTTGGACTAAGCCTTAAGTGATTAGAGTTGAAGTTAAGCTAATAGTTGTAAAATCATTGGAGTTAAGCTAATAGTTGTATCTAATAGTTATTCAATATAATTGTGATTAGTGTTGAAGTTAAGCTAATAGTTCTAGAATCATTGGAGTTAAGTTAATAGTTGTATCTAATAATCCATGGAGTTAAGCTCTAATAATCAAATAGTTGAAGATTTATTTTAATTGTTACAACTATCAGTAACTGTACTTATCAAAAGTTAATTAAACTATTTTTTATTTTTTTGAAATTATTAATTATTACTTTTGGACGACACCCATAGAATCAATCTAGATAGTACACTTGTCTCATTCTCATTTTATCTTGCACAACCCCATAGAATTAATCTGGACATAAAACTTGTCTCATTCTAGTCCGTAGATGAAAAGACATAGATAATAGTCCACCCCGAAATTCCAAGACTCTATACACCTTCAGCTTAGTTATCTTGTATTATCTTATATCAACCACGTCCATTCTATGCTCCTCATTGCTTGGGATGCGTTGGAAGCTCTGTAGACAAGCGTTTCTTTTTTTTAGCCCTAACAACCTCTTTGCCATTTCTGTCGTGACTGATGGTTTGTAATGCTGCGTTTCAACGATCCCTTCCTCTTTGCTGCCAAGTTCCAACGTATTTGCATTCTATATCTTCTTAATAATACTCCTTGAATCCTCGTACCATTAAATAAAAAAGTCTTACTTTATTCAACAGTACCCGAGGCATATTATATATGCCACACCTTTTAGTTCGTAATTAAAATATATTGTCACAATATATCATATCCTTTCCATACTATAAACATATTATATATTATGATGTCTTGGTAAAAGCGCTTTATGATATATTGTGACAATATATTTTAATTAAAGCTTTGCTTCAAAGGTACCGGGTGAAGACTTATCAATGCTTCACATCAAACGAAATTTATCTTCTTAAAATATATTTTTCAGAAGAAAAAAAATCATGACTTTGATATTCATTATGAATCAAAGGGCATCAAAACATGTATCTCATTCCAGGGAGTTCAATAGATTTATAGCATGAAAATAGCTGAAAAACAAGCCATATAGGCCAGCCAAAGACAACCAGATCCATAAAGATCCCAAAAGAGACTCAGAAGTTGCTACAGAAATGCTCAAGAGTGATCACTGCAAGGACGAAAGGCAGTCAGACCAGGAGCACAAGGAGAGACTAGATAATTGAAACCAGAGATGCCCGCCGCTTAGACAGGAAAGATCTCAAAGAGATTCATAAACAAGTGCCGAAGAAGGATAAAAATGAGACTAAGCTCTGGCATTGAGCTCTAAAAGAGTTGAAAATCACCACTCATGTTGATATTGCCATAAAAAATTTCAGAAAAAGAACAAAAGCCAAGAGCCAAACCAAGGGCATCTTTGGATAAGCCATATGCTCTCTGATTGTGCTCTCTGTAGACATGACAAATGTCCAAACAGGAAAAACAAGTGATCAAATGTCTAATGTCATCACACCAGTGACCCAACTCCAGGGAAGATAAGGATTCCTTGTTGTTTGCCCAGTTGATGATAACAACTGAATCGCCAAAAATATGTAATGAAGGGAGCCCCATTTCTTTTGCCACAAATAAAAGTTCCCACAGAGCCAGAAGTTCAGCTCTCGTATTTGTACGGAGACCATCCGAGTTTAAATTTAAGTGAATGTACATTGCTCAAAGCAAGGAATAACCCTGCACCACCCACCTTATCAGTTCCTGCCCCATCGAAAAAACCATAAGGATAAACCAGCACGGGGGCTGGGCCAAAATTCTTGATATTCATCATTTTTTCTGGAACAGGATAATAATGCATAAGATAATCCACCTGATGTATCAAACCGTGGACAGAGACCGCTTTGTCTCCAAAAGTACCCAAATTGCGCAGTTTCCAGGTACCCCATAACACAAGAAGAGGTAGGTAACAACACTTTGAATACATTGTATGCTTAGTAAACCAAAGCTCCAGGAATTCCTTGAAAGAGCATTCAAAAGATGGAGGTTCACAAAGGTAGAAGTTGCAGAGCCAAGCAAAAACGCATTTAGTGAACGAACAATCAATAAAGATGTGTTGAACTGAGTCCTCACCTTGATTGCACAATACATATCTACTAGGCCCAACCCAGCCTCTCTTAGTAAGTTTATCCCAGTTCAATATTCGATTCTCCATTGCCAGCCAGATGAAGCATTTGATCTTCAGGGGAATCTTGCAATGCCATAAGATAGCTGAGGACTTGGTACTAATTGGATCCAGGTGAGAATTTTCTATCAAATCATATACAAGGGCAGCCGTAACCTTGCCATCCTTTTTGTTGTGTGTCCACAACAATATATTAGTTGAATGTTTAAGGCAGATTCTACCATGCTCAAAGCCATAAATGTAACTATTCCAAACATATTTCCATTCACCACCCAAATCCAAGTTGCCTGCTGATAACCAATACGATTGAGCCTCCACTAAAGGATTGTGAGCATGATGAAGAGTTGAAATACCATAATCCCTTAGATATTCCTTTAGTTCATGGGAGATGAAAGGGCAAGAGACTGATCCAATAACATGATCCGGTCCAATGTGAATATCCTGACTTAAGGAAAGGTAGGAAATAATAAAAGAGATTATGAATAATTACATAAAGGGATAGCGTGGTCTTTATGGAAAAATATATGAAGAGATTATAAGAGTAAAGGAAATTAAATAAAAGTGGAAGGGAAATGGGACTTAAGGAAAGGGAGGAAATAATAAAAGAGATTATGAATAATTACATAAAGGGATGCAGAGATAATAAAAGATGTAACTTTATGTATAAGGGTTTTTTTATTATTATGGAACATTGATTAAAAGGGGAAGCCTTTTTTAAAAACAAAAAATATGAGTACTTTTTCAATAATTATAGACGTAAGAGTAATATTAATATTTTTTGGACATAATGAAATGACATTAGTAGGAATGGCTGATGAATTTATTGATGGACGTGAAATTTATGAATTCTAACTGAGAAGACGTAATGTGCCTTTACTTGTCGAAACTTTGATAGACTAATGAAAGGGCCATCTGAAAGTGAAAATGGTGAAATGAGGTATGAATGTTGGCCCTAGGAAAAAACGAGAGAAGATAACCGAAATCTTGTTCGGAAAGATGAAGATTCTAGTTGCAAGACAAGAAAAGACCATGACGAAAGGAGTCGTGACAAAAGAGGAAGAAAGCAAGTCGAGACGATGAGTTTGATCTATTTTGGGTAAAGAGTTAGTTAGATTGATATTTTATTTTGGGAAATAAAACATGATTGTAATTTGCGTCGATAGTGCTTATTTTTAGATGTAATGGGATGGGTTAAATTAGTAAGACACCGTGTCGACTGACAATTGAGAATCAATCGACGGGTAAAGCAAGAGTTGTAATATCCTGAATTTTTGACCTGACACTTATGGGCATAAGTTCCATTGCATGTGATGTTGCTTTGATGTTTTATTGTGTATATTGGGCATAAGACCCCACTGCACATGAGAATGATGATTTGTTTGATATTTTGGGCGTAAGCCAAATGCATATGTTTTATGTATCTGATTTCATGTGTTGGGCGTGGACCCTGAAGCACATAATTGATGAGATGTTTGTGTTGAGCGCGAGATCTGAGGCACATAAGTATTTTATGTTTGTGTTGAGCGAGAAGCTCTAGAGCACATGAGTATTTGATGTTCGTGTTGAGGGCTGATGCATAATTATGGACTCCTTTAAAGACACTTTAGATGCCACATAATACTGGAAAAACCTGGAACCTATGACTTTAGGTGACAATTAGGGGTGCTACCCTAACGTATTTTAAGATGAAGTAAAAAGAAAAAAGATAGGTAATTTAATCAGCTTTCATAATATATAACATTTATGCAGAAAAAATGTCACATGCCCCAATTTTGCAAAAATAATATTATATTTTTTGATTTTATTTAAGACATTATGTTAAGTTGTAATTGATGACTCAGCAGAGTTAAGGATATTGAATGTAATTCTGAATATTTTAACTATAAATAAATAAAAGTGGAGACAACAGCTTAGGAAAGCTGTTAAAAGAGTGTTTACTGGTTAAGTTGGTGGAGGAGACTGGGTGGAGAGAAAACAGACAAGTGGCAGCATCCTCAAACCTCTTCCAACTGTTGCAGGTGGCACCCCCCCTACATTTGGGGTCATGATCCCCCAAGAAAGTGGGATCAGAGTAGGTGGCTCAATTCATGACAACTGACCCAAAATACCTAGGCAATCTTTATAAAAATGCTCATTGAAGAGAGCTGGGGGTTGCTCATTCTATAGAAGTATTCATTCAGGTGAATGTACTTCAGAGAAATTCAATGGTGAGGGAATTTGTGGAAAGAGTTTGAGGGGTTAACTGTTAAGTGATCTAGTGCATCTTTTCAGCTGAAGGATCTTACTGCTGAGTGCAGAGTGATTATTGAGTCATTGGACTAGTCTATTGTTTGCTTGCTACACTAGTTCTCATCCAAGGAGACTAGGAATAGGCTCGGGGGTCTTGAGGAGACGTTGTTTGAGCACTCTCAGGAGCTGGTAGGGAGGAACGGCCTCCTATCGCTGTTGTTGTCTGGCTTAATCAGGTTCTACAGTCTTTTTGTTTTACTGTGTTAGATGGTTAAATGTGAGTCTGACTGATTAATGAATGTTAAATGTTTAGTTGTGAACTATTAGAGTTAGTAAACTTTTAGTTTATTGAAAGAATGAATCTGAAATAGATGAAAAATAATCCTAACCTGTGTTTTTCCACATCTGGAAGGACTAGATCGTACTCCAACATAGGCAGTGTATTTAAAGTAGATGAAGGATATGATAGGAATCTGAAATGAATAGATGTATTATACAATTCATAATATCAAAGTGTTTTATTTCTGTATGTAGATTATTATCAGAAAAGAACAATGACCTATTTATCCATGTTTATCATTTGACCAACTTATTTATGTAAGTATACTGGAAAAGAAAGAGCAATAACTCAACACAGGTAGAAGGATCATTATATTAATAAAATACTCTAATAGAAAATAGGTTATGCTTGGACACAGTACATTATTCTTCTTATTGAATTTAAAACATGCAGGGGGGTAAAATGATGTTATGCTTTAGATATATTTTCTCTGTATTTTATTTATTAACCTGTTGCTTATGCAGTAGACGAAATATAGCTAAACTACTTGTTTACTTTCAGTTCAACCAAAGGCATAAATTAATAAGTGTATAGTTTATTTAGTAATCATAATAGTCTAAGACTAATAGATACTATTAACTCAGGAAAACGATATGAAAAATAATTATGATATTAAGAAGAAACTTATTTAAAATATCTAAGTTCTTCTATCATTTCCCTTTTATCATTTCAATAGATAAAACAACAAGAATACGATAATGACCAACATATACATAAATGTATATTTATAAAAAAAACTGTTTCTTTTAACTTTTACAAACAGGATATACCTGTAAAAGCAAATAACAAGGTCGAAACCCTACATATATATTACAATTACAAATGACAAAGCATTGAAGTTCTAATCCAAATTATTTGGATTATTTAATTAATAAACAACTAGGCTATTATAAATTATTTACAGTCCTTCAAGGACAAACAAAAAGACATTGGTAATATTATAAACTGGAAATTTCCACAACACGTTTGTAATACTAGTTAAAAACTAAATTAATAAAGTAACAGAACTTGTAAAAAAAATAAATGGAATAATTTGTTTTAAAACAAGGGTTTCCTACAGGAAAACCCTAGCTCATATTTTCGAGCAAAATGAGCAAAATTTATGAATTAACCATGACGAGTGACAGTCTTAATCCTTTAACAAAAATATTTTATAAAAATATTAAATAGTAACAATATTCATTCACAGTCAAATAGGGTTAAAACCCTAAGTACACAGAGCATCAAATAGTAACTTTGTAAACTGAGTCCAAGCTCGAAGACAGAACAGAAGTAACAAAACTATTGTTTTATATCATTAAGCCATAAGGCTGAACACAGAAGACCAAATACATTGCTCAACTCAAGGCCGAGTCTACCCATCGACTAGCGAGGGTTTGAAGGCTAGTTAAAAATAGTAACGACCTTAAATGGAGACTACATAGTTAATGGCGAGCCTAGAAAAGCTTCCCCAGCTCAGGGTTACTCCAAACAACAACCCTGATACAAGTAGGGAAAGAACCCAACATTTGACCACATGGCTTACCTGTAAAGAGCCACGACGTTTGAAGACAACCGGTGTACCTTTCTCCAGGATGGATGTGTGTAGTCTCAAGCCCCTGCAAGGAGTTTCCATCACAAGGTGTCAATATACAAAGTATTTAAAATATTATACACCCTACTGTAAAATAATAACACATGATGTATGATAAAATTTATGCATAATAATTTACCTGTTACTGAGTGTCGAACAATATTGTGGAAAGAATGTCAACCATAGCAACGAGTGCTCATAGTTTTCCAAACCCTTTGACGAAGGAAAGCACTCTCAAGCAGTTTTTAAACTCACAGTTTTCGCACAGTAGTAACCGTTAAGGAAGGAGCAAAATGGAGTATAGGCAAGCCGCAAACCAAATACAACGAAACCAACAAGCTCTTGCAGGATAAAAAATCATGACTACAAATAAATGGCTTTAGAACTAAGCAACAACAACTACAGTAGTAGACACTCCAAGCTTGGAGCAATTTGGGACAAGGAAGAACCCACGGCCGCCATGAGAAGCTTGCAGAGCAGCCGAAGGCCAGCATAAACTGCGGGGAAATAATGACAAGGTATTAGGGTTGTAGAAGTTTTATATTCTCCATTATATGGCTAAGAGATGACCACATGTCTCAGGAAAAATCAAACCATGCGTGGGTCGAGTTCCATAGTCCCTGCATTGCAAATATTTTTTCAATCATTTAAAACAATGATTCTATCATACGATGCATAAAACTATATTATATGCTTGTGATCACGTCGTAATTCAATATAATTGCTTATCATATGGTTTGATAGTTTATCATGGCATTAGGGTAACGATGTTATGTTAACTTTGACTCAACAAAAAGAATCACCTTTTAAACTTTGGTTATCCCGATAACACTATTGTATAGGAATTATGTTATCATATGTCCATTATATTGTAATATTGATATCACTATTTTGGATATTTGGTAAACCATGTTTCATTAATGTTGACCCTTGTAAATATAGTAACCATTTTTTATATGGAAGAGTCCAAGTTGAATGGTTTAAAACCATCGAACAACTTTAGTGTCTATATTCAAATACATTGTGTTCTACGCATAGTTATACTCTTTTAAAACAACAATTCAAGTCGTGACAGTTTATAAAAGTTACATAGCATAGTAAAGAGTAGAGTCATGAACTCTTTACAAGATTAACGTTGTATTAGACTTGTATGTCTATAAACAAAATAGTTTATGTATGATCTTAAACCCTATAAAAACCAACGAATCAATGGTAGTAAACTATAAAGTTGACTAGTATAGTAATAGAATACTTTTATGAATTCTTTTACATAGTTCAAATCGATGAGACTTTAATAGAATTTGGTTGTTTCTCAACTTGACATTTGCCAGTAATTTACCATGTCTATATTTGGTAGATGGGTTTTATGCTTATACATAATACTGGAGGTTAGCATGGGATAGAAGGTTGACTTCTATAGAAAACATTAACCTTGGAAACTGTTTGTAGACAGTAACTTAATGCAAGAAAAGTATTATAGAAATAATAAGAATTGCAATGGAATGATCTTACTCGAATCTATAATCAATAGAACCACATGGTTTGACGTAAATTTAAGAAGCATAGGCAAACAATGTTTTCATGTGAAAAGACACTATTGTTTTTACACTAATCAAAATTATAATGTCAAGAAGTTACAGGCTGTAAGTTTCCCTACCGAAGATAATTATCGAGCAGCTTGATACTCAAGGAAGTAGTATGATAATGTATAACAACCAAAAGTACAATCAGTATAATGTTGCAAGATATACACATAAAATTAGAAGTTACTAAACAACTAAGATTACAAGTTTAGAGCCACAATAAGTATCCTTACTGTCGCTACGTACGATTAAGAAAGAAACTCAATCATCTGAACTTTGTTTACAAGAAAAACTGTAGAAAGCAAACTGTTTTTACCTCACGGAAGTTGTATGGAATTTAGCAGCTTATTTACTAAGCTTATTATTTGCAAATAAAAACACTTATGGATACTTTATGAAATTAAAAACGTTACTCGTTCGATCGTACCTGTAAACTTGTAAGATTTAGTAAACTTTCTACGTTAGCATAAATGCTAAGTAAGCCCAGAGTTCAAAGTTAGATTCCGCCTACTTGTCATAAATAAAACTCATCAGTAAACTGAAATAAAACAATACACAAGTAAACCTTATTGATGTTACAAAAAGGAAACTGCTTAGTTAACGTAATTGATATTATGTAATACTAATCATTTGACTATTCCTATTACTACTAACCGTTAGCTATTAGTAAACCGCAGTTTCAGCATTTTATGGTATCTCAAAATTTTAAATTTTTGTGAAAATTTGGGGTTTTGACAAAAAATGTGTGTAAATGATTATAAAATTAGTTTCCGTGAAATTCGGTTTTCAAATTTTCAGCACATCATAACATATATGTTTGTGCAGGTGTAACAATATATGAGGTAAATGATGTCAATTTTGGATAAAATCTTGCAGACATATGAAGGACATACGGGCCTAGTGCAACACTATTTATTCAGAATTTTTCATGAATTGTTTTATTATTATTATTAATTATTGAAGTTAGAAAATCTTGAAATGAAAACGTTCTATGCGGGTGCAACACTTTAGGGTCAAAAATTAATGAAATACTTGATTTCTATATATAAGATTGTAGAGCTTGCTCTCTTCTAGTGCACCATATAGTTTTCTTGGGAAATGGTGAAGACAATCAAAAGTTATATAAAAAACAATCGATGTATCTATTTTTGAAAATTGGCGTGTGTCATTTAGAAAAATAATAATAAATAAATAAAACATACATTTGAAGGAAAACAATACATATTCAGAATCGTAAGATCGTACTCTATAATATTCTAAATTTTCATAAAAAAATATCATGTTTGTCAGAGAAAAACACGCCGTCGAAATTGAGCATATTGATAGAGTTCTAAAAGACAGGCAACAACCCCTGTTTATTTGTCTTAGCCAATAGGTTCGGTAGTCCGAAGCTATTTCCGAACATAATGCCAAGCCTTATTCCCACAGAGTTTTTAAATTTTAAAAACACACATATGCATTTTAGCATTATTCATATCACATATGCGATTCATATCGCATATGCGTTTTTGCTTTAGTAGCTTGGTACGAGAGTAAAAGAGAGTTTACCAAGTTAGTGGATAGTCTTTGGGAGAAACTCTATGTAAAAAGAAAAGATCATGGTAATTATTGGCCCCTCCAAAGTAGTTTAGTGTGGAAAAATAATGACACTTAGCCTACAATTTGTGAATGGTTGTGGATAATGAGGTCAGATTATTGGAGGTTCAAGGCGCTTGTCCATGGCGCTTGTTCATGGCCCTTAAGACATAGAAGATGTTTTTTAGACTTAATGATTGAGTTTGATTGCCTAACCTTTCTCTAATGCTCAAAACTCATATATAGCTCTAAAATATTCCTAATGGTACCAACACATCCACTATGAGGATAAGGATTGCAAGATCATTTATGTTGTTTTGAAGCATTATTTTTGTCCGTGGACACACAGAAGCATCTTTTAGGGCCTAAGGCCAAGGTTTCATCTCTCGACTATGTTGAGGCTCCATGATGTATACATTGTGCTCGAGAACTCATAATCATACTAATATTCCCACTTGGAGGCCAAATATATTCTTAAGACGTGTTTTTTTTCGTCCAGGGCATCATTCTTGGGTCAAGATTCATATAACATTCATTTAGGGCCTACGGCTTAGGGTTTCTCCCACAACTATGTCCGGGATATGCTCATGAGGTCATGTATGGTGGATCAAATTTCATTCTTAAAACTATATTCTAAGAAGTTTTCTTTATGGTACAAGGCCTAGGTTTCCTACCTTAACAATGTCCAAGACCCATGGATTCATATCTACTATCCAAAACCCTCTAACGGAGTCCACTTCACCACTCTAAGGAAAGGGTAACTTCAAGAGGTCAGGGCTGGTCATTTGAGGCGTTTTTCATGGTCATGGATTCCTAGAATATTTTTTTAGAGTCTAATCCCAATTTTTACTCCCCCAACAATGTCGAAGGCCATACGACCCATACCTAGGGCTTGTAAGTCATGTGAGGTGATTCGAGGTATCATTTTAGGACTTGGATGGATATAATATTCCTTTATGGACTAAGCCTTGGGTTTACTTTGTCAACCATGTGTAAGGCCTTGAGCACCATGTATATTATTTAAAACCTCTCGATGGCATGATTATCCCTAGTTTTTGGGTAGGGATACCATCAATAGGTCCTCCGTGGTAGTTTGAAGTGTCCTTATTGACCTTCAATGACTAAGGGATTCATTTAGGGCCCAAGGCTTGGTTTTCCTCCCATTACCATGCATATGGCCCCGAGACCCATAAATACTATAAAAAAATCCCAATTTCTCACATATCCCTAATCTAAGGCCAAAGACCCCCTAGAGAGGTCATGTGTGGTGGCTTGATACATTATTCTTTCTTGTGGATCCCTAGAAGCTTCCTTTAGTGTTTACGACCTGGGTTTCCCGATCGCTCAACCATGTCATGGGTCTTTAAATCCATCCTTAGTGATTAAAACAACCTAATGGTTTCAATTCCCACACACAAAGCTATGAATGGCCTTAAGAGGTAACATATGGTGGATTAAGCTATTATTGGTGGTCGTAGATGCCTAGAAGCTTCATTTGGGGCCTAAAGTAGAGGTTTCATCCCTTGACAATGTATAAGACTCTAGGGCCCTCCCTCCCACTTATATATATTCCCCTCCCACCAACCCCTTCCCGTTATATTTGTCCTCCCTCCAATCCCCCCTCATATCTCTCCCCTACCCATCCCTCCCTTCCCCTTATATTTATCCTCCCTTCATCCCCCCATACATGTCCCCTACCCATCCCTCCCTTCCATGATTCCCTCTACACATTCCTCTCCCTTATTTGACTCCCCCCCCTCTTAACCAATGTAATGTTGGGCCATGATCCACCCCATAGACCGTCTGGATGGAATATTGGGAGTCTAAATGGTATTATAATGGGATAAGGGTGCCATTATAGGGTTTTGTATGGGAGGGATGGGTCTCTGGACATTGAATATAGTCATGGAAGAGAAGACAATAAGTCCCTAAATCAACACACATGCCTTATAGATGGAATATTTGGCCTTTAGTGGGATATGGGTGTCATTATGAGGTTTTATGCACTAAGGATGGGCTTCATGGTCTTAAACATGGTAATGGGACAATAGTGTAACAGAAACAAGTCTTAAACCACTACACATGCCCTTTAAAGGGTATATTTATCCTTAATATGAGATATATGTGCCATTAGACTATTTAATGCATTGAATATTGTTTACGAGGTGTTGACCATGGTCATATAGGAACAATTATGAATATTTCCGGACAAGAGATAGTTATGAAGACACTTCCATGGTCCAAGGATAGGTATGGAGGTATTAACCATGGGTATGGGTTCCATTATAAGGTTATCAAGTTTAAATATTTGATATGCACTAAATCGCATATGTGATTTAATGATCACGTAATACAAACTTCTTATTAAGTAAAAAGCAGTGTATCCATATTGCATATGCGATAAAACGAACATGCGTTATATTGCATATGCGATATGTGTTTTATAAAAAATGTTGGGTTGCGTGTTGTGGGCCAAAAGAAATAATTCTTTGGAACATGCGCACAAAGAACTGTTCAACCTACAATTTAATCATTTCTTACACAAATCCATAGGTTTTGTACAAGTTTGGGTGGATTTCAATGGGGAATGTACATACTAGAGGTTGAAAGTCAGCGAGGAAGGTGCTTACACTGGAAGAAGCTGAAAATAAAAAAAGAAAAGAAGAGGGAAGATTCAAGAAATCATCGTCATTCATTGGATGAGAAAATACTTTCCATTCCCGCTCAATAGATACATGATGTAGAGGATGAGGAAGATAATGCAACATTAAAGGAAGTTGTTTAGGGGAGATGATATAGGCTTGGTCCATTATTAAGCGGACAATCTTGTGAAGAGTTCAATAATTATGTTCCTCACAATGAAAATGTGACTTTGCATCAACCATGCCAGGTGGTTCAATCTCCTAATCGAAGTTGTTAGCCTGTAGTGGATGTAAACGTCACTCCAGTATTTCAAACGACAAGAAATATCGCATCAAAACGAAAGAGAAATCCTTAACGCATACAAGTGGACGAGAGAGAATTGACTTCCATGCAAGGGAAGGTGGCTAAACGCACTATCCTTCATCATTTTTCTCAAATAATGAAACAATATTTTGATAACAAATCCGAAGCCGGTAAATGCCAATTGTTTTTAGTTTTGCTTAAATCTAGAAATATGGAAACTGCTAGAAGAAAGTTAGGAATAAGGACATTGAAGAATATCGAATCAAGTAATCACATTGTTAAATCTCTTGTTTCTGCATTCACATCGATTGGTAAAAATACTCATTCACAGGATTGTAATGTGGCTCATCGCGTATTGGTTGAATCAATTGTATGTAGATCCACAAGACAACGTCGTTTACTTAAATGCACATCACAAATTGTGGCTTTACATCCAAAGCCACTTAAAAATATTTAGTAAGAAGAGAAAACCTTGATGTAGAGGGACAAAAGGAAACATTATGGGCATTTAGCAGTAGGTTTCCTCGCAAATACATGAAGTTGGTCGAAGCAGTGAAGGGAATAGTGCACACATTTTGGCATGATAACATAAGCCTTCTTCTAACATAAATGATGTGTTAAAACACTGTAGGGGTTCTATGAACAATGAACCTCATGTTAAACATTATCTTGACATGACACAAAATCAATTATTTGAGATGTTTAAAGTTTCCCATGTAGAGATAAGGCTCGGGAAAATATCTTTTGAAAAATGCAAGCCTTGGTATGTTAGAATCAATACAATCCGGAACACTTTTTGTTGTAGATACCACATAGATTTTGATCTATATTATCATACATTTTCACATATACGTAATTTTTTGCATCCTAACCATGTGCAGGAATGCTCAAGTATAGTATTTCCAATGTCATCCAGAGATTTCATCCATAGCATAATGTGTCTGAGGCAATATTGGTTGACACATTACTTAACACAATGTGTAGAGGGTTCTTGCAACAATTATGGTGGGTTATCATTATGGTCTAATTGCATCCATGAGAGTGAAGATCAAGCATTTGGGAATGCAATTGTCGAGAAGCAAAACTATCAGTATGAGACATATCAGCTACATGAAGGGAAAGAAAGCAGGAATATTAAATTGGTAACTTCACAGGTGACTTCATGTACATATTTTTATGTTGTTTTATAACACTGTTTTTTTTTTTTACATCAGGTGCAAGTATGTGGTTTTATTTTAGAGTTTTGTGGAAATATCCAACAATAGATTCAACATGTCCATATGGAACGATGGAAAGATGAGCAATTCAGAATATGTCGGGACACCTTCCCTCTCAGAACAATACTATCAGTGGCTGACGTTGCGGAGAATTACACCCTACAACCACAAAATGAAATACAAAGTCAATACTATCACTTAGAGCAAGTGAGCATAATGGTCCATATCACATATCGACATGGGACATATAGCAATGAAGAGAAACACGTGATACTGAAAGAAAGTCACTTCTATATAAGTGACGACTGAAACCATGACATCCATTACGTGCAACATTGTTTTAAATTATTCTATGATCATATGATAGCTATGGATATACCATTTGTTGTAGATACCACATAGATTTTGATCTATATTATCATACATTTTCACATATACGTAATTTTTTGCATCCTAACCATGTGCAGGAATGCTCAAGTACAGTATTTCCAATCCAGAACACTTTTTTTTGTATATACCACATAGATTTTGATTTATATTATCATACATTTTCACATATACGTAATTTTTTTCATCCTAACCATGTGCAGGAATGCTCAAGTACAGTATTTCCAATGTCATCTAGAGATTTCATCCATAGCATAATGTGTCTGAGGCAATATTGGTTGACACATTACTTAACACAATGTGTAGAGGGTTCTTGCAACAATTGTGGTGGGTTATCATTATGGTCTAATTGCATCCATGAGAGTGAAGATCAAGCATTCGGGAATGCAATTGTCGAGAAGCAAAACTATCAGTATGAGACATATCAGCTACATGAAGGGAAAGAAAGCAGGAATATTAAATTGGTAACTTCACAGGTGACTTCATGTACATTAAGTTGGTGACTTCATGTACATATTTTTATGTTGTTTTATAACACTGTTTTTTTTTTACATCAGGTGCAAGTATGTGGTTTTATTTCAGAGTTTTGTGGAAATATCCAACAATAGATTCAACATTTCCATATGGCACGATGGAAAGATGAGCAATTCAGAATATGTCGGGACACCTTCCCTCTCGGAACAATACTATCAGTGGCTGATGTTGTAGAGAATTACACCCTACAACCACAAAATGAAATACAAAGTCAATACTATCACTCAGAGCAGGTGAGCATAATGGTCCATATCACATATCGACATGGGACATATAGCAATGAAGAGAAACACGTGATACTAAAAGAAAGTCACTTCTATATAAGTGACGACTGAAACCATGACATCCATTACGTGCAACATTGTTTTAAATTATTTTATGATCATATGATAGCTATGGATATGATAGCTATATTCTTCCGCACCGTTGATATCGTTTTAGTGGAACTAATCTTAGCCGTCCAATCTTCCGGATTGCGGAACTTCATCCTTTTGCCTATCTTTTGCGGAACTGATCCTTAACCGTCGGATCTCGTGTGGGATGCTTCTTGATAGTTGATTTTAGATTGAATGCGGATCTCACCATGACTTTGCATATCTGCATGATTTCTTTGCGAAAATCCTCTATGACTGTTTCTAACAGTTTTGAAGTCTTATATACACAGAGAATTTCATCATACTGTTGATTATAAGGAATTTATAAACAATCTCAAAGATATAGTTTCTCTAAATAATTTTTAAACACTCTCATAGATATAGTTTCTCTGTTGTTCGATTGTTACATAGATTCTATCTCCCATTCATTTCACTCTTCTGTAGTTCCAGTATTCATTTGTCTAACCAGCTTTGTCTTTCATACTGCATCTCTACTTCCACTGGACCTTTGTTCTTTGTTTCATTAATCATTGTTTACATCATATTGTCGACACTGTCTTGGAAGTCTTCAGATCAGTCATTCATGTTGTCTTATCATCCATGTCCCTCTCATCCATTGCATTTGTTATAAATGAACTTTTATGACATCATCATTAGGACACCATCATATTCCATGTCATCATATGTGTCATGCCACATCCTCAATTATGCCATGCCATGCCATCACTACCTTAGTGATATCATCATTAGGACACCATCATATGGGTCATGCCACATCCTCAACTATGTCATGCCATGCCATGACTACCTTAGTCTTTCACTGAGTTTCTCCTGCCATCATATCCAATGGTTATTCCTTTGTTATTTGTGAACACCTTTGACATCAATGACAACTATATACTCAAAAATCTCACCCTTGGAATTGATGGAAACCTCTAAACATTCTTCCCCTTTGACAACAATGACAAAGGATAACCTGTTATGCCAATGCCGTACCTATTTTGATATAGGATTTCTTGTATTTCTACTTTCTGAAAACTCCCCCTATCATCATATCTTCCCTTTGTTAACTGAACTGTGTTATTTAATAAATGTATTATCATTTATCTTAACACTTCCTTTCTGGCAGCAGGTTCTTGGATGATAGCTTAACTAATAGATCCATGGAATCCCCTTGTCACTATACTTCCTCTCCTTTGTCAATCATTTTTGTGATAGATTTTACACTCAACATTTTTTCACACTCTTCCATTTTCTATCTAGGATACATGTTTTTTTTAAAACTCTGTTCCTGCTACCATATCTAATGGTCTATTCTGCCTGTAATTTAACTGACTTCCGCTTTTACCAGAATTCGTTAAGCGTGTGCATTTAGATATTCATATAAAAACCTAGCATATACTGCTAGATTCTTTTGGATTTTAGATCTATATTATGAACTATCCAAAGACCCATAACTTCAGATCCTCAACATAGAGATTACTTCAGTTTATTACATAGTTTCTCTGGTCTCACTACCTTAGACACAAAGAATCATAACATCAACCTTTTCCTTTGTTTTCTTCTTCGTTAAGAATGCTCTCATCCTTTTGCAAGTCTTTTATTTCATCATCACATGTATTTTCAATACTGTTAAGATTCTTCTCTTTCCTTGGTTTTATATCATCTACTTTCACATCAGCACTTTCTACAACTTTATGTAACCTTTTATTGTAACACCTATATTCCCTTTTGGTGAATGAGTATCCTATAAATATTTCTTCATAAGTCCTAGAGTCAAAATTTCCAAGGTCATCCTCGTTTCTTCTTATGTAACAGTTACTACCAGACACTTTAAAATATTTGACTGAGGTTGGTCTTCCATACCACAATTCCTAGGGGGTCTTATCCTTATTCACTATGAGTTTTCCTCTGTTAAGTATGTAGAAAACTATGTATACAGCTTCTCTCCAAAATGAATCTGATAGTTTTCCTTCATTGGTTATTTTGGCAAGATTGTCAAACCTAAATGTCCCAACATTCTATTCCATAACCAACTTTCTTCTACCATACTTAAGTAGCATTGATTTTCATTTTTCAAGATGTATACATTATTTGTATTTCTCACATTACTTCATACTTTCTCTTATGTCATCCATACACCAACCTTGATCACCCATCATCTTTGAATAAGATAGCTTTTAATATTCTTCAACATTAGATACCAATTGAATTTTTCTTAGATGTCAATTGGAATTTCCTGACTTTAACTCCCCTTGAATGTATGATCCTTTCTAATGTTATTTTCATGGTTTTCTTTAAATCATGAGATATCTTTTAGGAAAGGATCCCATAGTCATCACTACATCCTTCTTCATCACGTTTATTTTTATCGGTGTATCCTTTTACATCTCCATCTTGTTTTTCCTTATAATCGATGCCCTTTTTATCCGTGGCATAATTATGTTCATCGTCATCTTTGGAGACCTCACTGATGTTTGAAATATTTATTTCTTCTATATATTTGGAGTCTTCCTCTCTTCTCCATATGTTTCCAAGAGGTACTCTGCTTACTGGTTTTTCGTTTCTTTGTTCCTTGGTTTTCATCTTCCATACCTTTTTTTGAGTTTCCGGGGAAGATCTGCATGTACTATTCTTGCAATGTTTTGCAAAGTGTCCAATATTGTGACATATGAAACAAATAAGCCTTTTTCCATTAGAGATGTTGGTTTCTTCTTTTCTTATCATCCATTCATCTTCATCTTTGATTCTACAATCATCAGCCTTATGACCAAACTTGTGACAAGAATGGCAATATCCATAGAATGTATGTTTGGAGAATCTATGGTTTTTCTGCTTGTAATAACTCTTTTCTTTTGCATGTCTTCTAAAATTTTTCATCTTGGGAGGATGAGCAGAATTATGATAACTGGATTTCATTGTCTTGTGATTCTTTTGCTTCCTGGGTGTATCTTTGGAGGCATCATGTTGTCATTTAACATTTTCAATATTTTCATGAATTATGGAGCTTGATCCTTTATGATTATATCCAAGACCTGTTTTATCCCCAGGGGATCTTTGTAATATGAGGGATTTATTAAGAGATTCAGTACTTTCATTGAACTTCTCACTAATAGTCAGTTGATCTTTTAGCTTCTTTACTTCTTCCTTGAATTCAACAACTTCTTGTTTTAAGCTCTTGACCTCTTCCATACTAGCCAACACTTGTTGTCTTGAATTGTGTAGCTCTTCTTGGAGGGTTTTGACTTCCTATTCTTTTGAATTCTTCTCTTCTTGATATTTTGACAATTTTTCTTTCAAGACTTTGTTATTTTCCCTACATTTTTCAATTTCATCTACAACAGCCATGTATTGGGATTCTATGTCCACTTCTGATTCCTCATGTGAGTTTGTTGTCCTTATAAATAAATTTTCTTCATATTCACTAACATCCTCGAGAATAGCAAGTCTTCCTTCTGCTCTTTGCTCAACCGAGTAGAGGTCTTTTATCTTGTCCCAAAGTTCCTTTGTAGAGTTACATTCACCTATATTCTCTTTGAAATCATTAGGTAATCCATCAAGGATTGAAGCCATTTCCATTGAGTTACTTTTCTTGGATTTCTTTTGAGCTGGAGTCCTTATCCTCTTTGGTGGGAAGTAATCAGTGATCATTGAATTCCATACATTATATTCAAATGCCATCAGATAAATTTTCATTCTTGTACTCCAAAATATGTATTTTTCTTTTCCAAGTATTGGAGATCCATTTACTATGCAAATATCTTCTTGTTGATCCATAGTGGTTTTAATGGGATCTTCCTTCTAGTGGTTAAACTGTAGTGAAGGAACCTGCTCTAATACCAATTGTTGGTTTATTGGTCAATACTGAGAGGGGGGGTGAATCAGTATTGTTATATTTTTACTAATTAAACCACTTTTTAATTCTATCATTAAAAACACATAACAACAAGAATACACATAACACAATTTTAACTTGGAAGCCCAATAGGGTAAACCACCAATACGTCCTATTATTGCAAAATTGTTATTTACATATAGTTTTTTCTTGCTGCTACAGACAAGGATGGTATTACACCCTATTTACTAGAAAATACCGGAAGGATGCTACGACCCCCTGGTTTATCAACTACTATTGAAAGGATGCTATGACACCCTATTTACCAGCAACCACTGGAAGGAGGATACAACCCCCTGGTTTATCAGCTGCTACCAAAAGGATGCTACGACACCTTATTTTGTCAGCTATGACTGACAGGATGATCATATACCCTATTTACTACCTTTTCCTGGAAGGAGGAAACAATCCCCTACAGGCCTGTTTCCTGCCCTAGCGCCACCTTGCCACCCTAATATGTTTTCTGTAATATGTTAGATTTATTTTCCCTCCATACTCTTTCACACCCACTAGTCTCTGTTTCTAATATTTTGATGTGGACCCCGATACCCTTCTCTCACTCATACCTCAGTGTATAAGTACCTTCATGTTTCCTATGGATGCATCTCTTTATTATGGAAACATACCCTTTCATAATCATGCCCTTTCAAATATGATAGTCACACCTTTTCAACAATACGCGATTAACGATTTTTAATTAAATAATTAATTAAAAACTTCTTGATCACTTCTGATCTATGAGATCCCTTCTTCTCTGATCACAGGATCCGTTAAACCAATGCCTTTGGACTTCCTCTCCTCTATCGGCGGGAATACTCTATCTTCATACCTTTGGGATTCTCCTTTTCTCATTCCTATGGGATTCTTTTCCTCCTTTGTGAGCTCTCTGCGGGCTATCCTCATCGCAGGATCATATGTACACATTTCTCTCACAAAACACGGGCTTCACCTTCCATCTATGAGTTTCATGTTGGACATTCTTCTTTACCATTTATGGACGCACCTTAGAATTCATTTCAACAGTTTAGCTTAACGTTTTTTGGTGCTTCTCAAATATCCTTATACAGAATCAATCCAAGTTGTTGATCTAATTTTTGAGTCTCTTCGGTTCGTCAATCTAGCACATAGATTTCCCCCTCGCAATCGTATTTCTGCACCATGGTTTCCTCATCAAGGATTACCCACCATTGATATTCGTTAAGCTTTTTCCTGACCGTTGATATGAAGTAAGATGTGGATTGTGGGATGCGGAAATGTAACATTTCCTCAAATTTTATCTCGACTTTTTGCAAGCTCCTTTCTGCAAAATTCTTTCCGCAATCTTCTTTCTGCAAGCTCCTTTCCAAAATATTCTTTCTACAATTTTTCATTCGCAACGTCGATCCTTTGCAGAGTCTTTCTTGACCTTCGATATTCCGGATTGCGGGTTGCGGGTTCATTGAATCTTTAAACATTATTTCCGCAATTCCCTTTCCGCATTTTTCTTTCGCACCATCGATCTCTTTTTAGCGGAACTAATCCCAGCCTTTCGATCTTCCGGATTGCGGGTTGCGGGTTCATAGAATATTTAAACATTATTTCCACAATTCCCTTTTCACATTTTTTTCCGCACCGTCGATCTCTTTTTAGAGGAACTAATCTCAGCCGTCCAATATTCTGGATTGCAGAACTTCATCCTTCCTCCTATCTTTTGCGGAACTGATCCTTAACCGTCTGATCTCATGCGGGATGCTTCGTGACCATCGATTTTAGATCGAATGCGGATCTCACTATGACTTTGCGGATCTGCACAATTTCTTTGCGAAAATCCTCTGCGACTGTTTCTAACAGTTTTGAAAACTTATATACACAGAGAATTTCATCATGCTGCTGATTATAAGAAATTTATAAACAATCTCGTAGATATAGTTTCTTTGAAGAATTTATAAACACTCTCGCAGATATAGTTTCTTTGTTCTTCGATTGTTACATAGATTCTATCTCCCGTTCATTTCACTCTTCTGTAGTTCCACTCTTCATTTGTCTAACCGGCTTTGTCACTCATATTGCATCTCTACTTCCACTCGACCTCTATTCTTTGTTTCATTAACCATTGTTTACATCATACTGTTCACACTGTCTTGGAAGTCTTCAGATGAGTCAGTCATGCTGTCTTATAATCCATGTCCATCTCATCCATTGCATTTGTTATAAATGAACTTTTATGACATCAGCATTAGGACACCATCATATTCCATGTCATCATATGTGTCATGCCACATCCTCAACTATGCCATGCCATGCCATCACTACCTTAGTGATATCATTATTAGGAAACCATCATATTCCATGTTATCATATGTGTGATGCCACATCCTCAACTATGCCATGCCATTCCATCACTACCTTAGTCTTTCACTGAGTTTTTCCTTCCATCATATCCATTGGTTATTCCTTTTTCATTCGTGAACACCTTTGACATAAATGACAACTATATACTCGACAATATGACCTCTTTAGGTTTATATCATTAGATTGGTTTTATGACATATTTATAAGTTATGAGATGGAACTAGGGTTTTATGACCTCTTTAAAAGTTATGAGATGGAACAAGAAACACATGTACATGTACAAATTGAAAACCAGCTAGGGTTTCATGTTAGCTGGAATATTTAACCTCATGTGGACAGCAAGGTATTCCACTGGTCTGAATGGTTCAAATCCAGAACAAATAGAGGACAGAGGTTGAAGACTCTCCCTAGACGCTGTAGATATCTGGAATACAAGGCTTTGATAGTCCACCTGTGTACCTACAATCAAGATCAACACGAAACAAATCAAAGAAAACCGAATATAATCTACTAATCTATGCTAGTGACTAAGGAATCTAGAAACATATATGCGAAATCACAACAACAACAACATATGTGGGATATAAATCAACTTGCATTAAAGAATATGAAGAAGTTTACAACCAAGCCTTAGTGTTGACATGCATCTCCATGAAACCAGACCTTCTCATCCCCAAAATATTCGACTCTAGCTCTCGATTCTCTCTCCAAATGATATTGGGCCAATGGTCAATCCAACAACATAACAATACCTCCAGTGTTCTCTCCTCAACCTTGGATATGAGCTCTTATTTATAAGGCTTTAATGGATAGAGATGGTTGAGAAATTAGTGGGTGAGGTGGCCTCTAAGATCCTAGGATGAGGGATCTCAAGCTCAACCAACCCACAACAGTAGGGATAAGGCAGGACACGAGGCTTATCATCTAGAAGCCTCGAGAAACTTCTATTTTCCCCTTTTTACCCAGGGTACTGTGTTTCTCCTTCTATGATAGAGCGGTTCTGGTAATAACCACTTCTGGACCACAGACAATAAGCAGTGGCACCGATCATGGGCAACGGATGATGGGCGGTGTGAACATGGGTACGGCTCCTGGATAAAGGGGTATGTGAGGTGCTGGGAATTTGTATGAAAAGATTGACAAATGATATGAGTTTCCACTCCAGAAGCTGGGATTCAGGGAAAGTAAGTATGTCAAATGTCTTATCACATGATGGTGACAGGATTTTGGTATAACATTTCATGAACTACAAATTACATGCTATAACTAGGGTTGAGAAGTTATGATATGGAACTAGGGTTTTATGACCATATACCTAGGCTATGCACATACATGAAACAAAATGAATAGGGAAAAATTAAGATACTTATGTGAACAATTTAATCCCATTGTCAATTGAAATCATTGGTATAGAGTTCAGATTTGTATGTGTTTTGTAGCAAGTTTCAAGCACCAATGTATGGTATTCGATGGAATTATGATTTACCCTTTATGTCCAAACAATGCACACTTATAATTAGCAATAAGCATTTTAACAAACTTCAGATTTTGTTTAAAAAGCAACAATAAATAAATGATTTAAACTTCAGATTTTGTTTTAAAAGCAACAATAAATAAATGATGGTGTATGGTATGGTTATGATGTTATGATGTTAGTGTATGGTATGATGTTAGTATGGTATGGTATGGTATGATGTTAGTGGTATGGCTATAATGTTATGATGTTATGATGTTAGTGTATGGAATTTAGGTAGTGTATGGTATGGTTTCAGATATAACTAGGGTTTCATGATCTCTTTAGGTTTAGATCATTAGATTGGTTAGTATCATTTAAGTGTTGATGTATTTGTAACTTCGAAATGTATTCACCTATGTATCTTATGTATTGTAACCCGATGTTTATTCTGGGATGTATCTATAATGTAATTGAGTCATGTTGTCATGCCCCAATGTTCCGATTGGGAGGATCAATAATGTAAACAAGTCATGTCAAGTCATTGTGAGTAACCCTCCGATTGTATAAGGGTTAAAGTCCTCGCAGTTCTGGGGCACTAGGGTTATTCGACTCTTGTCACATACCCCAATTTTGTAAAATTATGTAAATTGTTTTAATTATATTCCTGAGACATTATATTAAATTTAATGCTAAGTAGGAAATTGATGATTTAGCAGAGTCAACAGAATTGGAATGTAATTCAGAATATTTTTATTATTAATAAATAAATTATGGAGACAACAGCATGGGAGAGCTGTTAAAAAGAGTTTACTGGTCAAACTGGTGGATGGAACTAGGTGGAAGGCAAAAGACAAGTGGCAGCATCCTCAAACACTTCCTAAGTTGCAGGTGTCAACTTCCCTACATTTGGGGTCATGATCCCCCAAGAAAGTGGGATCAGAGCATGTGGCTCATTAAATGACAGTTAACCCAAAAAAGACCTAGGCAATCTTTTAAAAGTACTCAATGAAGAGAGCTGAGGCTGCTCAAATATTTTCCAGAGAGAATTCATTCAGGAGAATGTTATTCAGGAAATTCATTGAGGAAAAAGGGAAAAACAGTAAGGAAGTTGTCTGAGAGGATTGCTGTAGTAACTTGTTTTATTACAACTTGTTAGCTGGGAGAGATTACTGGAGAGTTCTAAGTTAATACTGAGTTTGAAGACTGGTATCTGACTTTGGTGCACCTAGTTCCAGCCAGGGAGACCAGAGAAACCTCGGGGGTCCTGAGGAGTCGCTGTCTGAGCGCTCTCCAGGAGTTGGTAGGGAGGAACGGCCTCCCATTGCTGTTGTTGTCCACAGCTTAAACAGGTTCTGACACTTGACTGTTTATATTTTTTTTAGTAACTGGGAATGCTTGAATGTTTACCTTATAGTTATGATAAAAAGGCTTATTGGTTAGTAATGTAAATGTTCTTAGATGGAAATATTAGAAACTATTGATGAATGATAAATACCCTCTGTGTTTTTCCACATCTGGGTTTTACCAGATAGTACTCCAGCGCAGGGGTTAAAATTAAAATAAGGATTACATGATGAGAGTTCAGTGTAGTAGTTTGTTTTCTTTAACTATTACCAGAAAATATATGTTAATAAGTATTGTATGAGTTTTTAGTTACCAATTATTTCGTGGTACTGTACCTTGTTTCCAGTAATTTCAAGTTGTAAAGAACATCTAGTAGATATCAGATTAGATTTAATACTGTGTTACTATACAGTCTTATCTTCTGTAGCAAAATAATTTCATACTAAATGTCTATAATAAACTGAACATCAAAATAGTTATAAAATGATTTAATATTACTATTAAACCAATCTGGTATAGACCCTAGGAAGGTTTTTGTGATGCAATTATCTCTTTATTTAGTTCTCAGAGTGTTTTCTTCTTTTTCTTTTAGAATCTGAACGAATGATAATATTGGTACTTACAAGATAAACTCTGGACGAGTTAATTATATTAATGTATACTTATACTTAAACAGTATAACTAAGGAAATAAATTAATTAATACAGAACATAATAGTATAGTATAAATTATACAAGAATCAAATAACAAATACTGGTGTCAATATACTTACAAAATAAACTGAGAATGTTAATCTAGAATCTATAGTAATTACTATGAGTTAATATAGTTACTTTATAGTAATTTATTTATACATTACAAGAATATTGATATTATTAACATAGAGAGTATTCTTGCATACTGTAAGTAAAAACTTAGAAATATTTCATACTGTATTTCAGAACTACTCTATTATCTGAGTTATAAGTAAAAATTTACTGATAGTACTAAGATAAATAAATAAATAAATATATATACAATCCTACATTATTAACAGAGTATAACAATACATAAATTATAATTTCTTACTAGTAAGAAGAAGATAAATTATAAATCAGATAAAAACACACCTTATCAGTTAACAAATGCTATGTATTCTTTTTACAGGAAGTAAACAACAGAAATATAGGTTGCTTTTCTATCAAGCTTAACTATATATTATAA
>LPNX011028374.1:0-36375 GCA_001517045.1 Pseudotsuga menziesii
ATAAGATAATATATAAACACCTATAAAAGTAATAATTTTATAAATTCATTTTATATAAACATATTATATTAAATGTTTTAAAAATATTTATATAGAATTTAAAAAAAATAAACAAATAAGTAAAATCAAATTACTTAAGGTATTTATATATTTTGTATTTGTAAAAAAAATAAAATAAAAATATATATATCTCAATAAATTTGATTTAAGATAAATTTATGTTATTTTTATTTCTACATTTTAAATTTTTTTCATCACTCATATGTAAATCCCCTCTCTACTCTCTACTCTCCATTCTCCACTCTCCACTCTCCACATAAAATCAAAAAAGTACCAAGCTAATAAAAACATTACATGGCTTGAAAGATAATCAAAAACCTATTTCTATGTTACCTTATATATTCAGCCCTACTCTACTCTTTTCAAACACTATGAAAACAAGTATATCATAACTTTTTAAAAACAAATATAATAAACATACACCATGCAAACTGCTAGTAGTGGTAACCATTTATGACCAGCGTTGATCTAAAAAGTATACATATATATATTATTGTTTTTCCAAGAGAATCAAATGCAGGGCTTAAAAAAGCACATGGTGCTCTAAAAAGTATATTTATTTTATATATTTAGCTTTCCAAGTGAGTCAAATGCATTGTTTAAAAACTTTACAACGAACCAATGGTTTATTTAACAATGATTTTTAAAAAGTTTACAACAAACACGCAGTTTATTTTACTCTGATTATTAAATTCCATCCCCGGTCTCTGCCATTGTAGACTAACATGTAAGCTAAGCTAGCATCCACAGATTCAAAACGGGGAAGTATCCGCCGGATGATCAGACTGTGAGTATGGGAGGAATGACGTCAGATTTCTGGCCTTTCACAGAAGCCTTGGTACCAGGGAACACAGTACCCTCATCCTCATCCAACGACCCGTCGTCCAACACCCGCACCAGAGGGCATAGCATAAGATGGCCCGGCAGATCCTCCACAGTCTCCTCCCAAACAAAAGACTCTCAAATTCCCTCGCATATCCTGCGTACCATCCTCACGCATTCAACACTCTCCGGGTGGAGATATTCAGGCCGCAAGCCTCCATTCTTATGGGCAAAATGTTCGTACCAGAGAGACATTCGGTATCCAAATATCTCCCCTCGAGCTCGACGATCCCGCTTGTTGATGTGCTCCGGCTGGTAACATCCTTGGGCTATTTCTGTGTCCCTGGCTCCGTCCATGGATCGCTGGTTCAGGTTGGCCGACCCTATCATAATATATTCATCGTCCACTGAATAACACAAAGAAAACATTTTACAGCCCAGTGAGGTGAATGAAGTAGGGATATGTGCTGATTCGTAGCGACTCAAGAATATTGAAAGAAAATATGGTAGCCCAGCCTTTCAAGCTGGAGAAAATGACAGAGAATACCTACCTATCATGAGCTTGGCATGAACATAGATCATGGTTCTCTTGTGCGTCTGGGCATTCCAGTAATTGGTCCCTTCTTCTGGCCTTTGGCTGAGAATGGCGTCCTCTACTGCTCGCTGCTTCGGACATAGGTGACGGCGGAGTACATCCCACATTAAATTAAATTGATGACAATGCTGCTCAGGACGGCGGAGTACAGGCCACATTAAATTGATCACAGTGGGCTACAGTGCAGTCGGAAAGTTTAAAAACAATCCGGGAGGGTGGACTCTTTCGACCTGGACCCACGCCAGCTGGCTTAACCAGCATGAACATACATGCTGGATAAGCTCAGCCCTCTTTGCCAGCCCCATTCACCCACCGTCGTCGCGTCCCGTTCTATCATCCCCTTTCGTCACCATCGCCGTTAGCCTTCAACACCGTCTACCTCCATCCGTTGCGTCGCTGTCAATGTAGTTAATTTGCCACCCACCACATCCATTCTCTCCCTCCAGCATCCTGAATTCAAACCTCCATCCCACCAGAAGTATTGCTTCACCTCTTCTGAGAACTGATCCCTGTTCAGAAGAGTGTGTTGGTATTGTCTTTTCGAGATGGAAGATGTGCTTTGGAAGAGAACTTGAAGGTGGTTATGAGTTCATTGATTGAGAACGTGAACAAGACAGGCTACAATATTTCATGGAGTGGAGATAATGGAAATAAGGTATACGGTCTTGCTTAGTGCAGGGGAGACCTCAATGCCTTTGCTTGTCGGGCATGCATTTCAAGTGCTACAAAGTCAATCACTGAAAATTGTAGTGATTCCATTTCCAAAAGAATTTATCTGAGTGGATGCTTTTTGAGATATGCCACTCACAACTTTTATTCACAAGTAAATCCATCGGATACACCGTCTGTTATTAGGTGCGATGACACTAAAGAGCAAGAGCAGATCACCATTGCTAGAATTTTTGGCAAATTTGTGTAAGGATGAGATAGGCAGATTTTCCCAGCAGCAAAGGAGGAAGCTGCCTGCTCAGAGAGATAAAAGTGTTGTTGTTTCAGCATATTCACAGCAGTATGTGCACTCAGAATTGGTGCCGAGGTTTCAAACCCAACAGCCTCCTGCTCCACCTGCTGCTTCCAAATTCTTGCCATTCATACGCTCGATTTTTCCTCAGAAAACCCAACAACAACAACAATCTCAAGGACCTGGTATTAGTTCGACACAGCCATTGCCACTACCCAGGGAGTCCTATAATGTGGTAGACAAGAAGACTGAAATATGCCATTTGCCCAACTATTCCATGAATAGTGATACTATGGTCATGGACAACTGCAAGCTTCCTCCAATGAGGTTACAAATCAAAAGAAGTGAAAGACAGGAGATCCCAATTCCTTTGGAGGAACAACAACGAGACGAAGACGAATGGCTTCATGGGGCAGACACTTCAAACCGAGATCAAAATGTTGCAATTCAAGGCTACCAATTGATTAATTGGAGAAACTCTGCATTTGGGTCTATGAATACTTCATCTAGGTCATCTTATTCAATGCAAACTCCTCAAAATTTCAGCTACAGGAATCCAAATCTCAGTGCCCTTCAACAACAATCCACAACATATAGAGGTAGCCCCAGTTCCTCCGAATCCAAATGCCTAATGCCTCTAACATCAAGGGCTTCACCTGTGAGAATTAGGACTGCGGTTCCAGTATGTTTGACACCTCCTGCACCTAGAAGGATTAGGCCAGAAGATGCACCACAGATTCTAGCTTCAAACTTTGTTGTGCCATCTCTGAATCCAGCCCCTGCTGTCTGCATTAGGTCTGTAATACCTGTCTGCTCAGCTCCCAGGCGCCTACCATGTGACCGAGGGGAACAACATATTGAATCAATCAAGCATGGAGAAGCTAATGGACATGAATATGGTGAGAGACAGGGTGCAGTTGATGATGATGTTAATGCAAGCAAACTAAGGCTGAGCCAGCTTCAACTCTAACTCACCGAATTGTGATAACTGCTATCATACTTATATGTTTATATGCTAAACAATTGTGTGCACTTGTGCACTTCCTAATGAGCTTAAACCATTTTTTTTCCATCCATTGATGCGAGTATTTCATCTTTCAACATATTTCATCTGAATTTCTTTTGCAGGATGAAAGAAGGAAATCTTATTAGCTAGTAATTGTATTTTCCTTTGTTCGGTTTTTTGTGATGAGGAGGGGCTTCTATTTGTAAAGGCTGCTTTCATGATTGAACAAATGGTATTTATGTATTGAAAATATTATAGATGTTGATTGGGCCTTTTAGATTGAATACTGTGCCTTGTCTATATTCAGATTGTTTCTGAAGGCTGGCTGCTGTTATGGTAAATATGATTGAAAAAAATGCATTTCGTATATTGAAAATTTGCAATAGATGGTTGATGGTTGTCGAGTCGTTCATTTAAGATCATACCTTCATATATTGAAATGAGAATAATGTTTGAGCAATTTTGTTGGTCTTTTTCTATTTCCATGTCATATACATTCAAAACAGGGGCTTGATTGTCCATTTTCTTGTTTTATATGGCTATACAACAACATTTTATATGTATGTATTCAGGGAAGCAGTTGGATCCTATCCACTTCCTCTATATTGTAGATATATAGATTGAAAATTTGAGATCAATCTGACTTTTACAGCAATTGTGAAAGGCAAAGGGGTTTCATGAGGTATTTTACTTGTTTGCAACAGAACCTTTGCTAATATCTAAGCTGGCCAGGGGTGTGTAAGTGTTTGGTTCATAGAGATTGTGAAAGACAAAGGGGATTCACGAGGCATTTTACTTGAATCAAAAGCTTTGCTAAGCCCAAGATGCCTTGGGGTGTAGGTGTTTGGTTGATGTGATACAATAGTGGTGGTATGGGGATCCTTTCTGGCTTGTAGTTGTTATGATTGATTACACTATTTTTGTAGTTGTTATGCTTTATTAATTACACACTACTTCTAGAGTAGCATATCCTCTATGGTTCCTCACCTCACAAGCTATTTTTCTATGGTTCCTCACCTCACATGGCTAGATCCTATTTGATATCGCCTCACAAGCTATTTGATATCACCTGACAAGCTATTTTTCTAGATCCTATTTGACATCACGCCACAAGCTATTTTTCTATAAGCATATCCAAATGATAGAATTTCATCAAGTTGAAACCCATTTACCAAAGGGTCATTGGCCAGCTTGAGTGTGCTATCTACTCTTTAGATTCCTAGAGATCCAAATGGTTTGAGAGCTCTTTCTACTCCATCATCTTGTATCACTACAACCCTCTTTTTCGGATCTAGTGGAACTCTTCTCACCATCGAAGAACTTTGCGGGTGCCAACTGCTGCAGTTCGGATCCCATCATTGTAAACTGCAACAGGTCAGTTTGTGCATCTAAGCTTCCTTGTACCTTTAAAGAGCTTCAAACAACAAGAAGTTTAATCATGGGCATGAAAGAAGCTATTTTGGGCACTTTTGGGTAATTCTGTGCGTCACAATAGCAAGAAAGTTTGGGCACTTAATGGAATGGTTTCTTGTCTATCTATGGTATAGGAGTTTTTGTTGATAGCCTGATACTAGACGCTGAGAATGTATCTATCAATGCATACTCAGGCCTCGCACTTGGACCTTATTTCAGCATTGTTTGCATTAAGAATGTATCTATCTTGTACATATTCCATATTATGTAAATGATAGGCCTATCCTTATAATTGTTCTCTGTAAAATACTTAAAACATTATTCAGTGACACAAAGTGATTTCAAATACAATTTTTTTGATAAGATCAGTTCATCATTTACCATGTGTGTACAAGTCTTCTGTACAGTTTATCATTTAATTCTATGTGTCAACCTTACCTCTTTGAAGGCAATCAACTGTTTCTTATGATACTGATGATCAACATTTCGGTTTTATTATTATTTGTTATATATACTAAGGTTAATGCAACTAAGACCTGCAAACTGCTATAAATTGTAAGTTGTTTATATGGTCCATTAAGGTTAATGCAACTAAGACTTGGAAACTGCACATAACTTGTCTTGAACCATAAGCTGCCTTTAAACTTTCTGAAAATTGCCTGAGTCTCTGTAGGTTTCAACCTAGTTTTATTATTAAATGTTATGTATCAATTTTAGTATAAAAGTAATCTGGAAAAGCATACCTTTTTTGTACTCTTTGGTACCCATGCTTCTAATCTGATGGTTACTCCAACCTTACAAATGCATGCATTTTCAATATGGGAGAGCGCAGATGGTATCAACTTTCAATCATTTTAATGGCCGCTAACATATTTATATGAAATTCAAAGTACTTGTAGTGAAATATGTTGTAAGGAAAATTGTCAATTCAAAAATATTAGCGGGTGTGAGAACCATTATGGTTCAATGTTAGAACTGGGTAGTATTTGGAACCATTTTTTAAAAGCATTTGTTGTTTTTACATCTATTATAAGGGTGTGGTGGAGATAGAGTGGTACTTTGTTATAGAATGTGTAGCTTAAAAGGATATCTACATTCAATATGAAGACAACTTAAAGGCCAACAACATGCACCATCCTTTTTAAGAAGATAAAATCAACCAGATTGAAAATCTTCTAATAAAAATTTACAGCAAAAATTCCAACATAAAAAAAAAAGAGAGTTAAGACTGATTTTTTTTTTTCTTTATGCTGCTCAGCCTTATTAAAATCATTTATTCATTCATTACCCTCTAGGCACCCATTCATGTCACATCCTTACCTTAGGCACCCATTCATGTCATGTCCTTGTAAACACCCAACGTAGGATTCAAAGTTGTGGCTTTTTAAGGTTTCAAAAACGATTCCTTTTACATAATTAGATAAATGTCTAAATTTTTTTCCATTGAACGGTCAAAGTGTGAGAACAATCCCAATTCCAAATGCAATCTTTGAGGGTGACACACAGCCCAAGCAAATAGAAATGATGAGGTGAATACAACAGCAAAAATTTTAAAAAAACAATCAGTATACACAATGCAGGCATGCACTGTGCACTCTCTGCAGTTGTTTTTCAGGTTTTTGAAATATTTCTTTTGGGGTTGTGTAAGAAATAATTGTGTGCACCGTGCTGTGTTATTTTACATGCTTGTTAGGATTGTGATGACTGCTGTGGCAGCTTTAAACGTCAATTATGCACCTCTTATTTCATAAAAATGGAAAATTTAAACACCTCTCTTGTATAATGTATGATTAAATGCAGATTTTCTAGTTCACTGAATGAAGAGTATGATGAAAATCTCTGACATGTAAAGGTTGGATAGAATTAAAGAAATTCTTGCTATAATAAAACTTTCAGATTCAACTATAGTGTTCTTTTTGGAATGTGTTTTATCCTAAACAGTTATGCTTCTCCAACAGAATCCATAGCACAACATTTGAAACATTCCAACAAGCTTTCTCCAACAGGAAACTTGTAATTCTTTATTGCAAAAGGAAATAGTTCTTCTTACAACATACTCTCACAAATCTATCTGGGAAAAAGTCCTTTCTTTCTTCTAACTCTCCTATATTTATACAAAAAGCAAAAAAATTTGGGCTGCCCCAAATGACTTTTGGGCTTCCCCAACGTTTCAATCCAAAATTTTGTCATGTAGTAAATGCTCATACATTATACAATATATTACGTTAAAACAAAAATTTAATAGAGCACTTTTATGAAGAGGGCCCCGCTTGATCATTAATGAACTTTTTCCATGCCTGGGCCTCCGCTGCTATGCTTTCAAAATCTAAGGGTTCAAGAAAATGGATGTTGATCTCATACTTTGCAGCTTGATTCTTAACCACCTCTATTCTTGCTGGACTCAAGCGTAGCTGATCTTCAAGTAAATGGATGTTGACTGCTGCATGAGCTACTGCATTCTTCGGGATCTACTCATCTAGATCCTTGACTTGTTGGATCTTCTGCTCATCTTCGTGGTACCTGCTCTATAGTTGTTCTATGAACAGCTCATGTTCTGGCATTGCATCCAATCTTTGTTCTGTAGCAACTTGGCATCTGTTGTATGTGACCAGCACCCTTCTGCAGTATTTAGCATAGGCTCCTCTCGTTTTCTTCACAGTCTTCTTGAATTCCTACGCAGTATTTATTGCAAACTCTAATAAGTCGTAATCCTGCTTTAAGCTATGTCGATCTTTAGCTGGTAGCTCTGTAGGGGTTTCTTCATTGGTTTCTATCCACACCATCCTTCCAGCCAGGACTTCCAAAATATCCTGAGATCTATCTACAAAATATGAAGTACTATCCAAGATTTCTTCCAACCTGCTATCTATCTGTAAGATTTTACATCTTTCTTCTTCAATACACATTTGCAGTTGGTGAATTCTTCTTCATTGAGCTAGGACATGCTCCTTCAAAGGCTGGATATCAGTCTTCTGTTCACTGGCCTCCTTCAGTGATGCTGTTAATGAAGCAATCTGTCCCTCAAAACTTGCTACCTGCACCTGATATTGCTTTTCTCTTTCTTCTATAGTGGCCTTCTGTGCCTCCAACTCAGCAATTTTGCTCTGTAGCTGGTCCTTTTCTACACTCAGAGTTTCATATGATACTTTGAGGTCATTTTTCTCTATCTTCAACACCTTATACTCTAGCTGTAGCCTCTGTAATTCTACTAAGCTATTATGAGCATATTTTTATGTTATCACTTCATTCCGCAGGTCTTCAAATTTCCTCTTCAGCTTATAACCTTCATCTCTTTCTTTCTTCAGTGTTTCTTTTAACTGAGCAACATTCTTTCTTGATTGCTCCAGATCCATCATCAGTTTATCTACATTATCTTCAGTGGCTTGGGTTAACACCACTCCAACTCTTGCTGTTAATCTTGGATCTGCATCTGTCCCATACACCAAAGTTTTATCAGTAATCAGCATACCTGATTTTCCTCCTATTTCGACCTTTTTCTCGGTTCTCTTGACAATCCTCTTCTTCTCCTTGTCATAGAATATGGTGCTGAAATCAGGGACCTCTTCTCCTTCTCTCTGCATAAAAGGTATCAAATTCAATCCAGAAAAAAACAACCTGTTCTTGAGTGCTGCCAAAAGTTGCAGCAGGCTCCTAGGAATCAGGATTATCTTGTCCCTGCCCCTGATATGTATGATCTTGTGCTTCTTGTGTATCTATTTGGTCAGTAGTTTTCTATTCTGTCTGCGATCCTGTTAACCTCTGACCCTCACTTTCTTTCTTTTTCTTTATCTCTACATCTTCCTCCTTCTTTCTTTCCTCCTCTTCCTTCTTTGCTGCTTCCTCTACAACTCTCTTTCTTTCCTCTTCTTCATGCTTTAGCCAACCTTCTACCTCTTGTGCTAGCCTTCTAGTATCTTCTTCTCTTTTTCTGGCCTCTTCTTCTTCAACTGTCTTCTATGTGGTTTTTCCCTTTCCACCCACAATGGTGATTTTGTGTTTAAATCTTGTCTTCAATGTAGTCATATTCTTTGCATTTCTGAAGATTTCTTCATCCTTGTCCAAGAAGTTTGTGTATTCGAAATGAACATTTGCCTCTTGGCAATGCTCTTAAACCTTATTTTGGGAGTCATTCCTGTGGAAGTTCATCTCCCCAAAATTAAAGTGCTCCAACTCCTGTACGAATTCTGCAGTTTGTTTGACCTTTGTAAACTTATAACTCCCTAACCAGAAATATGTGGTAGGATAGGTTGCCTTCTTATGTTCAAACAAGAAGCTTCCTACACCATCAATATATACCTGCCTAACTGTTTCTTTATGTACCACATAATTAGTGACATATTTAGGGAGTAGATAAGGTGCCCTAGAGCCACCATACATTCTGATGTACATTCCCTCTTCAGTCAAATAGTAACTCCCATGTTCTTCAATGAATTTGAATGCCTCCTTGGACATGCAGTTGCATTATGTCAAGAAGATTAAAGTGTACAAAGGCATAATGAAATGTTCCCATATCTCTTTGTAGTGGCTATAATATTTGTGTGCCAAAAATAGTTTGTATGCAGTGTATACAGGGGTCCTGTCCTTGTCCCAATTACACCTTAAAGCTGGAAATGACTGGGTACATAATATACAGTCCACTAAGATAGAGCTCATGTAGAACTTCGACTTCTTCTGTGACACCCCTCCCAAAGCTGAATATATGCATGCTGAGAGGCTATTGGACACTATGTTTTCCCAATTGAATATAGTCCCCTGAGTGGCCACATAGAAAATAATGGGTATCCATCCCAATTTGAAACTTTTACCATGAGCTCTCCCAAAAACTCTATTCAGCATCAGTGCTATAAACGTATAAGGGGTCCAGAGAGTGGTTGTATCATATTCTCCTGATGGCCTGGTTCAAAAGTTCTTCCTAGGTATCATCATTCTCTTAACTGTTCCAACAAGGTCCAAATTTATCCCTTTCAACCAACTTTCAGTTAAGTATACTTGAGCAGGAGGCAGGTGATACGCCAGTAAGACATAACCAGGACTATATGCAGCATAGCCTTGTTTGGCAGTATTTGCTAAAATCATTGTACTATACATCTGCCCTAGGTAGAATCCAGCCAATCACCTCAGAGCATGGGAACAGTTCAGATCTAGTGGCTACCTTCATCAGAGCATATTTCTCCATGTTTGCATATATAGTCAGTTCTTCGAACCCTGCATCAGGCACATTTTGATTTGCAATCATTTGGTATATTTCACCCCACTTGTAATCTGGCTCTACTCCAGTGGTGGCTCTGGTATCTTCATAAATGTATTCTACCTTGGTGATGATTTCCACATCTGGTTCTCCCTCTGCAACAAGGGCCTTCTTCTTTTGTCTTTTAGACATATCTCCTTTGCAATGGTTACCCTGGCAACAAACACAGTATGTTCTTAGACCAATGGAGCTTCTAGCTAGTGTTAAGAATGAAGGAGAACTGTTATAACGCTATTTACCTCATCCATATGCATTTTCACAAATAAACTATACAAAACGTTAATGCGTGAAAGAAAAGGACAAGGCAAAGGAACTCCTACAGCTGATTTAAAAATTCTCTAAGTCTGTCTGCAACTAAAACCTAACCCCGATAGAGAACCTATCATTAAAATCAGACTGCAATCGAAATACTATAAATCTTCAAACACAAGAACCACACTATCAATTGTAATTAAAAATGCAAAAATCCCAGCTCAACCAAAATGCTAAAAACCCCTCGCCGTTCCTTGAAACTAAGGTGAGTGCCTAAGAAAACTGAAAACTCCCCCGAATGGCCATAAACAACCCCATAAAAGTCAGTGCAGACAGCGTAACGCTTGTCTGCACCAACTACCTAAACCTTCGGATCGGGATCGGGCTTCCATAACAGCTCAAAAACAAACTCCAGAAAAAACCCCCACCGCCAAAACTATCAATCCAACTGATACCTCATGCCGCAAGGATAAATAATCAATTTAGACGGCTGACTACCCGACAGTGGGAAAACCTAACCAGGGGAAGACCCTAGTTCTAAAACTAACTCATAAAATCAAGAGAAAGGAGAAACCATGGTTGGCCTACCTAGCAAACAAGTTGCAGTCGACGGGAAGGTCCAAAACTTCCATGGTAGCGCTCTAAAAGAACAAAATCCCCACAGCTAAGCACGTTGCTACAGTTCGACATGACAGGGAGAGAGCAAACGCGAGTTTTTACAAGGATAAAAAAAATAAAATAATACCCTGTCCCAATATATAGACCTCCCGGTGAAAAAGACGGTGGTAAAAAACTCAATCGGCGGTCGAAACTACTATAACATCGGACGATTAGTTCACTAAGGAGCCGCAACGGTGGGCGACGGACAAACTATGGGCTCCGCGACCAACTGAAAACATCGGCGATCGAAGGCTCGGAGAACTAACTAGTAATGTGTCGACAAATAAACCAACTAAACATCGGAGAGATAATGTACTACACAGCTGCAATGGTGGGAGACAGATTGACTATGGTTTTCGTGACAAAAGAAAATCATCGACGATCGAAAGAACTAAGGACTACTGATCGACGAGTTTAAAACTAAGCATATCCTCAGTGTTGGTGAGACAAACAACAAAGCCTCCAAAATGGCGACGTCGCTCAAGACTAGAACTCCGACTATTTGCCAAAAACATTCCAATAGCGAAAACAAAAAATCATCGCAAAGCAAAAAAGTTTGAACCAATAAAACCACGGAATTGGCGAAAGTAAAAACTATCCATCGGCCCGTTCTCTATTTGTCCTCCGAAATGGCGGTGATGTAGAAGGCTAATTCTTTGATCATGATAAAATAAAATCGTCAATATTCCAAAGAAGAAAAATAGCGCATCGAAGAGATAGTGTACTACACAGCCGCAACGGCGGGAGACAGACTGACTATGGTTTTCGCGACAAAAGAAAATCATCGGTGATCGGAAGAACTAAGGACCATTGATCAGCGAGTTTAAAACTAAGCATCTCTGCAGTGTAGGTGAGACAAAAAACAAAGCCTCCGAAATGGCGGCGTCGCTCGAGACTAGAACTCCAACTATTTGCCAAAAACATTCCGATAGCGAAAACAAAAAATCATCACAAAGCAAAAACGTTTGAACCAATAAAACCACATAATCAGCGAAAGTAAAAACTATCCATCGGGTTGTTCTCTATTTGTCCTCTGAAACGGTGATGATGTAGAAGGCTAATGCTCCAACCATGATAAAATAAAATCACCGATAGTCCAAAGAAGACAAATAGTGCATCGGAGAGATAGTGTACTACACAGCTGCAACAGCGGGAGACAGACTGACTATGGTTTCCACGAAAAAAGAAAATCATCAGCGATCAGAAGAACTAAGGACTACTGATTGGCAAGTTTAAAACTAAGCATCTCCGCAGTGTCGGTGAGACAAACAACAAAGCCTCCGAAACGGCGGCATCGACTAGAACTCCGACTATTTGCCAAAAACATTCTGATAGCGAAAACAAAAAATCATCGCAAAGCAAAAAAGTTTGAACCAATAAAACCACGGAATTGACGAAAGTAAAAACTATCCATCGGCCTGTTCTCTATTTGTCCTCCGAAACGGCGGTGATATAGAAGGCTAATGCTCCGACTGTGATAAAATAAAATCGTCAATAGTCCAAAGAAGACAAATGAAATAAAAGTGCTTCTGGAAAATGTATTTCATGAATAACGAGAACACCAAAAGCTCATGTTTCTTCAAGATGAAGGATTTCAAATCAATTTCATTGTGTAAATGCATATATAAACTTATTGCCAATATTATTACAAACATGATTAGGGGCATCTTTTCCAAAATTGTGTCCTCTGAACAATTTGATTTTTAGAAGGACTCCATATTCATGATGCAATAGGGATTACACATCTGCCACCTCAGCTTTTGTTCACTTTACTATTGCCACATGGCTTGCCACCTCGCACAGCAACGAACCACCATTTCTCTAACATATCAACCACCACGTTGTCGAACAGATTTTCCAAGCTTAGCAAAAGGTAGGGGGCTTGACAAGTCGTCCCAAGCTCCGAGCTGGTGATCTTCTCGTGGATTCCAAACACCCAGATCCCCCACCATACCTTTGCTCTACGCATCGACTAGAGTATGAAAGAATGGGATATATAAACCCATATAAACCATTCCTCCCAGTCAATGTGGGATAAATACCAATGGGCAAACAAATCACAACTGTCGATCCTATGATCAGACGGTTCCTATATCTTCTGCGCTTTAGAGTAATACGTCGGTTGAATTTCTAAGGCTCCAATAAAATTTTTAAAGGCTCCAATCACAGGCTATGGGTGCTTTTTAAGCTGTATGGGAGTTGTTTGGCATCCTCAGTGTTCTCATTGTCATGCTTGTGGTAAGCCTATTTATGAACATGAGTTTTCCATGTCAAAAAATGATCCACACCACAAATCCTGTTACAAGGAAATCTACCATCCAAAATGTGATGTCTGCAACCATTTTATCCCAACAAATAGAGCTGGCTTAATTGAGTATAGAGCCCATCTATTTTGGGGACAGATGTATTGCCCTTCACATGAACATGATAACACTCCTCGATGTTGTAGTTGTGAATGTATGGAGGCAAGGAATGTACAATATATTAAGTTGGATGATGGTCGGAAACTCTATCTTCAGTGCTTGGATTCAGCAATAATGGATACAAATGAATGCCAGCCACTTTACATTGAAATTAGGGACTTTTATGAAGGCATGAGTATGAGAAAAGACCAGCAAATTCCAATGTTGTTGGTTGAAAGGAAAGCATTGAATGCAGCCATGCAGGGTGAGAAGGAAGGAAGCCATCCATGAAGTCACCCTAATGTCTTGAGAAACTTTCAATCTTCCATGTAATGGAGTTAACACAAGTTCAGCAACAAGAAAGTGCAACTTAAGACCCTGAAAGGTATGTATTTGATAAAATTTAAACATAAGCAGTTAAAAAAAGATAAAATATAATCAAGGATGTAAATATTAGTGAGCGGGTTGTCTATAAAAATATGCATAATTAAACTCTGCCAGTAGAACTTTGCCAGCATGCTATATGTGGAATATTTTAGAAAGTCCCAAGCATGGATTGAATGTTTGATCAATATTTGACATGCTATTGTTCTTATTTTGCACTCTCCTTTATAACATATCAACAATAAGCATTGTCCCCAACTTCTCTATTTTCATTCAAGGAATGCATTAGCCCATCGCAAACTACAGTACAATATACTATGGAATTTTAGATGGATAGAATTATAAATTGTCAATAGGAATAACTATAGAGACAATACAATATCCACTTTCTTTAGATGTAAGATTATTGCCCTTATGCTTAAGAGTATGTTGCGGACATATACAGAAAAAATGCCACGTCCAGAAAAGAGAATACTCCTCCGGATACTATAATGCAAATGACAATTTCTCAATAAAACAGAGTTTTCCAAGAATCTGCATTTTTATCTTTGAGCTAACCCTCCATCACTTGATTTTTTTGCTGTAAGTGTTGTTGTTATTCATCAAGATCATCTTGTAGTGTGTGGGAAATCCTTTTTGGTTGATTTTGAAGTAACCATTTCGTGATCATTGCACTACCTCAAGGCTATAATCCAGGGGTGCTTCAAGCAAAATGCTAGATTTTCACATCTGAGAATGCTCCATTCACTTTCAGCCATAGCATAAATTATGGAACTATCTGTGGAAATCTCTATGTCTCATAGATTTAAAGCCTTCCCATAGGGGATTCTATGGAGCTGAAGATGATGCTTCTCCTCTTGTGCTAGAGTCACCTAGCATATAGATAGACATGACAACATCAATATGTTAACAACATCCATGACTATTGCCCCTATGAAAAGGTGTATGCATGGATACATCAACAACATGGCGAAGAAAGCAAAAACAACAACTGCTAAAGTAGGGCACACGCCAAACCTTGGAAAGTGCCAATGGGTGTGCTCCCAATCAACCAGTTGTGCTGCCCAGACGGAAGATCCTTGGGAGAAGCACCTGTGCATGTGATGTAATATCATCAGGGTAGTATTGTGACGCAGAACACTAGTCACCTGAACACCTGAAATCCATTGCATAAGGAGTCCCGTGAAGCGTACCTGGGCTTGCAGTTAGACCCGGTTGGTGCTGCCTTGGTCTATGTCTCTTCCTTGGAGCAACCACGACAGATTGCTGCCCCTCTGCAAGCATCTGTACCGCACGTCAACACATGTGTATCCATGGATACATCAACAACATGGAAAAGAAAGCAAAAACAACAACTGCTAAAGTAGGGCACGCGCCAAACCTTGGAAACTACCAATGGGTGTGCTCCTAATCAACCAGTCGTGCTGCCCGGATGGAAGATCCCTGGGAGAAGCACCTGTGCATGTGATATAATATCGTCAGGGTAGTATTGTGACGCAGAACACTAGTCACCTGAACACCTGAAATCCATTACATAAGGAGTCCCGTGAAGCATACATGGGCTTGCAGTTAGACTCGACTGCTGCTGCCTTGGTTTATGTCTCTGCCTTGGAGCAACTACGACAGACTGTTGCCCCTCTGCAAGAATCTGTATCACATGTCAACACACGTGTATGCATGGATACATCAACAACATGGTGAAGCAAGAAAAAACAACAACTGCTAAAGTAGGGCACACGCCAAACCTTGGAAACTGCCAATGGGTGTGCTCCCAATAAACCAGTCGTGTTGCCCAGATGGAAGATCCCTGGGAGAAGCACCTGTGCATGTGATGTAATATCGTCAGGGCAGTATTGTGACGCAGAACACTAGTCACTTGAACACTTGAAATCCATTGCATAAGGAGTCCCGTGAAGTGTACCTGGGCTTGCAGTTAGACCCAGCTGGTGCTGCCTTGGTCTATGTTTCTGCCTTGGAGCAACCGCGGCAGACTGCTGCCCCTATGCAAGCATCCGTACCGCACATCAACACACGTGTATGCATGGATACATCAACAACATGGAGAAGAAAGCAAAAACAACAATTGCTAAATTAGGGCACACGCCAAACCTTGGAAACTACCAATGGGTGTGCTCCCAATCAACTAGTCGTGCTGCCCGGACGAAAGATCCCTGGGAGAAGCACCTATGCATGTGATGTAATATCATCAGGGTAGTATTGTGGCGCAGAACACTAGTCACCTGAACACCTGAAATCCATTGCATAAGGAGTCCCGTGAAGTGTACCTGGGCTTACAGTTAGACCCGGTTGGTGCGGCCTTGGTCTATGTCTCTGCCTTGGAGCAACCGCAACAAACTACTGCCCCTCTGCAAGCATCCGTACCGCACGTCAACACACGTGTATGCATGGATACATCAACAACATGGCGAAGAAATAAAAAACAACAACTGCTAAAGTAGGGCACGCGCCAAACCTTGGAAACTGCCAATGGGTGTGCTCCTAATCAACCAGTTGTGCTGCTCGGACGGAAGAACCCTAGGAGAAGCACCTGTGCATGTGATGTAATATCGTCAGGGCAGTATTTTGACGTAGAACACTAGTCACCTGAACACCAGAAATCCATTGCATAAGGAGTCCCATGAAGCGTACCTGGGCTTGCAGTTAGACCCGGCTGCTGCTACCTTGGTCTATGTATCTGCCTTGGAGAAACCGCGGTAGACTGCTACCCCTCTGCAAGCATCCACACCGCACGTCAACACATGTGTATGCATGGATACATCAACAACATGACGAAGAAAGAAAAAACAACAACACATAGATATTTTCAATAAATGCAACTGACCTGAGACAATTGATGGTGCAATGTTGGAGCGAGGACGACTCCTCTTGTTGAGATATTGAAACTGGAAAGGATCATATTCAGATGCATGGATATTCAAATCAATTTCCAAGCCGCTACTTTTCTTGATTCTTGGCCTTTCTTTTTTGGGCTAAGGAAGCTTTTCTTCCTTTTCAAAGATGACTCGAAAGCACCCAAGCCAGTGGTGAAGTCAAAGTCCATAATATGAAGAGTGTTGGCCTCATCCAACAATTTTTTAACCAGACCACCAACTGCTCGGTCTTTCTCAATGTACTAGGATGATTGTTTCTAAGCAGGTCTAGGTAGCCAAACAATTCATCCCTAGCTAATTGAAGTCCCTCAACATCTGGATCAACAGTATCAGTGGCTGTAAACGTTATATCACCATATACATGTAAGTTTGGTGCCTCTATCTCGTGAAGGGTATCAAATGAAGCATGCATTGCGTCATGATCTAGTACTGGGATTGAATCTCCTAATGGGAAATACAACCAATCTACCTTTATAGCATGCTTGCACATGCTACCGCGAATAGACCATGGGCAATCACACGCTATAAAATTTACACGATACTAGGTGACAAGGTATTTCTTATGAGGATTTGTTTGACTCCTCACCCAATAGGCATGAGATATGCTCTCATGAGGGAAACAATCACTGTCCGGGATTCTTTTTGCTCTTTCCATTGAAGATTCAAGCTGCTTTTCTTTCTTGTAGTTGTTCAAGTATCCTTATTCTTTCAGAATTTCTTTGAACCGATACATAGGTTCGACATTTGTCAAGAGCACATATAATAACCAATCCATTCAATGAGCACATTTCTTTCGTCGATCGGAGAGAAAGTTGGTCTTCAGGTAACAATGGTAGGACTCTACAACATTGTTGGTCTCTTGATTTGCATGTGGAAAATCACGATAGCCTTTCACCCACATCCCTGAAAGTAAAAAAACAAGTCAGTGGAAATATATGGTAATCATGAAACACTTAAGCAAAAACACAAGAAAGAGTCGTCTGCACTTACGAAACTTATCACCGGAAACCTAATTCTTGTTGAGATAGTCCAGGAATTTCCCCTCATCAACAAATTCATTGAAAAATCCTTGTCTTGCAGCAGTCACATCATCGTTGGAACAATACTTCATAATATAACCTAACTTACTGAACATTGCACTTGCCATGTCTGGACTAGTGTCCAAGTTATTGATGTTTTTTAGCCATGCCCTTCGTACATGCCAAACACACAATATAACTTCGGACTGTGTCACCCTTATGCAATGTTCGATGGGTTAAAGTGACACTTTTTCATAAAAAAGATAGGTTAAAATGAATAGTAATGATAATGAATATACCTCAATGTAGCTATGTCAGCCAACGCATCATCAACCATGAAGGCATTGGGTTTCCAATCAGGACGAAGCTGGTAACACCTATTCATAAGCTGCTCCAACCAAAGTGCAATATCTTCAGTTGTATTCCACGATGAAACAATCCATGCAACAGGAACCCCACTCTGTTGTGCATCAAATGCAACTAGTGTGTAAAGCTGGTACTGCCATACTCAAACAATATAGGAAGTGAAAAACATTTTTTATTAAATAAATTGAATGGCTTAATATTGGATAATCATATTAAAAAAACATGGACAACACACATACCCCATATTTATTAGTACTAAATGTTGAGTCCATGGCTACTAAGCTGTTATGACATAGCTTGACCATTGTCTCCAACATCCATTTCGTTTGGATTCCATTTATGAAAGGCACACCTGCATCATTGGGCTTTTGGTATAAGAAAAAATCCTCTTTACGTTTTTGGTACCAAATATTAACACTCATCTCATCCTTTTTGTGGAGTTGATAGTTTCCTTTGCTCAACCGACAGTAGATGTTTGCAACATCCTTTCTGCTCAAGAAGAAATCCCTATCCCGAGCTATCACATCTAAGTTAACATGTTTCTTTATGTGCATTTTGCAAACTGAGTCAACTGGCACCTCCAAAAAAAAGCAAGTTTTGACATACGAGACTATGTCCCTTGAGATCTTAGGCTTATGCAGAGGCCTGGCCTTGCCTGAAGTGTCATGCAAACCATGACAAGGCCATCCTTGTTTGTCTTCATTCTCATATAGATTATATGTCAATATCGCAGCCTTAGGATTTTGAACCATAACCTTAACTATAAAATGGCATTGGAAACCCCTCTTCTTGGCAAACGAGGCCCTACGTTTAGCTGGTTGTTCTCTTTTGTCCTCCGGACCATAACAACATGCATAACTACATAAAAAAAAATTCTAGTGTTAGTACAGACAACAAATTATAAATGGGATATCATTAACTACATATAAATAATACATTCTTGAGATACTTACACTTCATAACTCAATGAAGCAGTATCATTTTGCCCTGATTCTTTCTTTTTCCGTCAGATAAAACTACATGGAGCATCAGGGTTCATTTCTTCCCCCCTAATGAAGTCGGATACTCTATGGGACATGATTTTCGCAACACGATCAAAACATCCATTTGATCGATCAATTTCAGACCAAAGAATATCTTTGGAGGAAAAGGTGAGCATGTGTTTAGGGTCTTGCATTTCAAGTTGCATGATAGCCTACCATTTGCCTTGCTTGCCCATTTTGAATAAATTCCTACAAACAATGTGCAAACACATTACTGAAAATAAAACAAAAAACTAGTTATATTTAAATACATGCTTGCAATTTATACGACATGGAAGGCTCCATGAACCATTCTTTACAGTGAACTTAACAGATTCCCTAAGAAGCAAGAAGCATAACAAATCCCACATGGGGTAAGTGGTGTTTCAACACAACCTAACCCTAGTAGGGGTGCATGCGTAATAAAGAATGAAGGAAATGATATTACTAGATCCAAATCAAACATTCTCCTCAGGGATTTGTATAAGGCAAAGTTCACAGAGCTTAGTGGTTGTATTAAGATATAACTAATAGAATCTTGGTTAATTAATGTCCATAATTGTTTTGGGTTCAAATATCACTATTAATCATCAGGCTTGTTTGATAAATTTCCATCTTAAGCAAAGTGCCACATTGCGGTCAAATAAAGTTGAAAGAAATATAAGGGATTTTGCATATGTAGTTGCATGGGAATTGTTTAGGGAGAAATTCTATTGAAATACCTGTCATATTACTATATATCACCATAGATAGGCAGATGCAATCCATTTCTTGACTTGGGGCAAGCTCACATTGGGAAAGTATTAGGTGAAGGGTGTTATAATATTATACATTAGGGGATCACCTAATACCAACTTGGTTTAATCTACTAATCATGTGTGTTTTCAATTGCTTTTAAACTCTAATAATCCATTGAACACCTTTATATTATCCATAGATGATTCAACAACCTAGCTATCTAAATATTAGAAAGCTTGATTTGTGTCTTTTCACCTAATTGGTCCAAGATCGTGGAGGTTCATTTGTCCAAAGTCTACGAGATGATAAAGTGAGAGTGTACTAGATCACATTCTAGGACTATCACAATATTTTTAACTACAAGCAACGGAACAGTGTAAGGATCCCCAAAACAGACATAATGACTTGTCTGTCCTTGGCCATAATGGAACTTATTCTTCTATAGACATTCTACTTTCCATTATTTGAACTTAACACTGTTTTTTCCTAACAAAAACTCCCCATTTTTAGCTGGAATGGGGTCAATCTCCTGGGACATGTTTCTCTTGGGATTCTTAGGTAGAGCCATACATAATGCACTGTGAATTAAACCTAGATCAGCAGTGGTAAGCTTCCGCAGGTCTATGGACCACATCCCAACCAACAAATTTAAATGGAAAGCCTAGAGGAAAACATGGCTCAAGCTTGGGTCCTAATATGTGCATGAGTCATGACCTCCAAGTGCCATTGGCTCAAACCCATAAGTTTAATATTCACAGACAAAACGCTATCTTCCTGCCAATATTAAATAAAATATTTTTGTGCCCTACTAGAGCTTGCAGCTTGCCACTATTGAGGACTTGGGTGAACTACCATCCCAGGGAGGAAGGGATGAGTACTCAAAGTGGGTCTTGGTGCTTCAGTAAGCACTCCATTACTTACTGCAGGGGGGGTTACATATTACAATTGCAGCGATACTATGGGAACTTGGAAGGCAAGATGACAAGGATTAAGTTTTATAGATCTAAATACCCAACATAAATTCCTACAATTAAAGCAAGCTGTTGAATAGCTTAGCTAGTAGCGAAACAATTGTTGCACTCTATTGCTAGTAGCAGGTCAATTGTTGCATTAATCCTGACCTGCTTTCCAACTATTTTCATATAACCAACAGAAAACATGTATTTATGCAAAGATCTCACCACTGATCTATCCTTGGGCATAACATAACTTCTTATTTGGATGGCATTGTCACTTTCAATATTGTGTGGTTAGACTTGAAAAACAAGTCCATTCTAATTATTCGTCGGTGAAGTACTTTAACAAGTACAATCCTATCTCCTCTCAAGCTATGAGGGTTGGGTTGGGTTGGTCAACTAGCCATTGTCCATTAGGGAGCCCTTAAGATCTTCCTGCATATTATGGAGAATACAGATTTCAAAACAAAGGTAATTTGATTTATCTATTACAACAGTAAGACAATGTAATCTTAGTTAAATCATAAAAAAGGGTTTAGTATTCAAAGGGAAAATTAACTTTCCTTTGAAATGTATTCCATGACCAATCAGTTGCAGATACATATCAATTCGAAACAAAAGAAACTCAAACCGATTATATTTGTGGGTCATTCCTTGGCAGGGGCATTTGCAACCTTGGTCACACTATGGGTACTGGAAAAGAGACTAAAGCAAAGTTCTCCTTTGTGTATCACATTAAAGCATAGCTCTCCATTTTGTGTCACATTTGGTTGCCCTTTAGTGGGAGATAAAATACTTGTTGAAGTGGTTGGCCGTGAGAACTGGGGAGGCAACTTTTGTCACGTGGTTTCCAAACATGATACTGTTCCACGGATGCTTCTTGCACCCTTGGAGTCAATTGCTAAGCCCTTGATTGCTATTTTTCCATATTGGCAGAGCATACATGTACCTGATGCTTTTGTTCAAAATGCTTGTAGGATGCTTCGGCAAGGATTTATAGCTTTGCTTTTGCCTTGCCCTACGAGATATGGATTAGAATTGTAACCTGTAACGTGTTAAAATTGAGATATGGACTAGAATTGAGTTTACAAAATTGTAAGGCATTGAAATTACTGCACTTGTAACCAGTTGATTTTTATGGCTGAGTTTGCAGAATTTCTAGTGACCGGTGAATGCAAACAGTAGCTCCATCACACAGAGAAGTCGCGCGGAAGGAACCAATGGAGATGTGCTATGGTGACCGGTGAATGAAACCGAGCACAGGAGAATTCGCGGGATCGTTTGAATTGTGTAGGGAATGTGGTTGGTGGCACCCATCAATGCATGGGAGTACGTCGAGAAGGCATGGGATGGGACAGAGGAAACGAAGATGGAAGGCAGGGATCAACATTAACGGTGACGGGGTGAAACGGACTACCGAAAACGGAGAGGAGGGGTCACCGGCGGTGGTCGGAATGCTGGCACGACGATTGCCGTCGGGAAAAATCATCGCGTTGGTAGATTACTCCATTCCTTGACAGTGGATCTGCATGGTGTTTTTGCACGGTCTGATTGTGCTGAGCAACTACAGTTGTATCCCGTATTCCACTCTCTCATCACTCAGAGCAGCTAGTATTTCTTGCATTTCCGGAAAATCATAACTCCGTTTAATTCATATTAATTATGGTTCTGGTGTTTTAATTGACTAAATATTTTAACAAGGGTATCATATATTTGGATATTAATCCTATAAACTAGGAAAATTGTTTTTTTTTTGAGTTATCAACCTCATTTAAGTATTATTCACTTTTTAATTTAATATTTAATTTTTTAACCATGATCATTTCTAAACTTTTTCATCATTATTATTAACATAACCAATATGATTTATTTTATTTTATTTACACATAGTTTTGTTCTTGGAAGTATATAATTCTTTGAACCGGATAGATATAATAAATAAACAAGAGCCACATGGTGGCAATGTCCCCGACGTTGTCACATGCTGTTACAGGTTAACTTGAAAGTAAACTAACAATTTTGCAGTAGTGATAAAGCTTCCTGATATTTCAAGTCTGCAAACTGTAAAAAATCACAACAAAAAAACCTCAATTATATGGTTATAAATCCATAATTCAAATCCTATCTTAAAACAATCCCTTGGAATTATGAGGGACAAGAGTGCCATTGAAAAGAGCCACAAGGTGGCAATGTCCAAAACATTGCAGTAGCAATGGTTGGTTGTTTGTAATTAGGAGGGATTGGATTTAAAAGAAGTAATAGTATTATGTACTTAATTGAAATGAAGTAGCATAAGTATCTAAATGTTATAAATAAATTAAAAAACAAATTAAAAAGACAACACATTTGCAATAACAACTCTAAAATACTAAAAAACAATATTTGTCATCTGGGATTATTTTATAATCTATGTTAGGGTGTAATTCATCTCCAACTTTTTAAGGTAAAGTAGGCATCAATTTGTTGTAGTGAAGGTCGTAACTATTTTTATAATAATCATTATTATATAAAGTCTCTATATATTGATATATGGAAAAGTAGAAAACAAAAAACCAAGCAATTCTTACCCAACATCAAACAACTAAAATCAATTAACATAATGAAAGACAATCACAAGTTGAGTATTTGGTAACAACATAAAATTATATATACATCAACAAGGCCCTTGTATAAATCAATTTGAAGGCTGCAAATTTCATATATATATCCCACTGCTTTCATTTACCCATCTTTAATGCCATATTTTGGAATTGAAAGTGCCATAGGTTTGACGCTTTGTTCTTTGTTGTCTACATGTTTATGTACCATTGTGTATCAGTGTTCTACCAAATCATGCTTACTAACATGCCTTTAGGTTTGAATCATAGTATGTGAATCATCTAAGTTGTTTGGTCATTGACTTTTGAAACCTATGGTTGAATAAGGAGGTTACATATGACTTGATTCATCAACTCGTATGAGGTAATACCATAATTCTATAGGATGAAGCTTATACAAGAACTCTATTAGGTTAGTGAGGATTATTGATTACATGAATTAGTATTAACTATCTTTATCTACAACATCATAAATAAGCACAAGTAAGAAATACCACATACATGTTAAGAACCCGTGTCAACCCCCCTCTTTATTTTGTTGGTATATTTTGTCGGACGCATATGCTTTGTAAGCCGTCCAATTAGTATGATGTATTATCCCACATTCATGGGGAGTAAGTAATAGTTGTTAAGTTGTCCAGTTAATAGGTTTCAATATCCCACATTCATGTGGAGTAATAGTTGTTTAGATTAGACTTAGTATATAAGTATGTGCTGATGCTATTGAAAGCACCGAAGAGTTATTTTGTATTGAGCTTGCTCAAAGGAGGTTTCCCCCTCGAAGTGGCCCGCGATCAATAAAATATATTTTGTGCTCCAATATTTTTTCATTCTCATTGTTTATTGCAGGATGTTCTCCACATTTGGTATCAGAGCACTTTCCTTGGCACAAGTAGGAAATTTTTTTTTCTTTTCAAAAAAAGAGGGCAAAATTGGGAGCAACTTTCAGATCACTTTCTGAAACTTTATACAAAGAACCAGAAGAAAAAAGTTGCATATCTGAATTCCTCTTTCAAAAATATGCAATTTCAAAAAAACAATCATCTCATTTGGAGTCCTAAAAGTGGAGATATCGCGGATTTAAAATCAGCAATTTTTTAGAATTTCGGTGACGGCCGCGAAAATTGCAGAGCGAAAATCTTTTGACCGAGTGCCCAGATTTCTATTTCGATCTCGTAGATTGAAGCAGAGTGGTTGTTCTAGTTCCGGAAACAGGTGATAATAGCGATTCTGAGCAATCTAGATCGGGTTATTCTCATTTTAAAAGTTTTCGTCTCAAAACCCTAGCTCTAATTATGGGTTTTTGAGCATTGGGTGGAATTTCTGCCACATTTTTTTTGGCACTATGATTATTGCAGTAGTTCTTCTTCTTATAGCAGTATTTTTCATTCGGATCAGGGAATACACCATATCCGCTTAACTATGGGAAGTACTTGGGCATAGCCCTAAAACTCATTGTGAGGAGTACCACAGGAACCCCGAAGTAGTTGGCCATTGAGAGGACCTACCAAGCGAAAAGGGCAACGACCCCCACCAGATTGACTAGATTCCCATCCGTGAGGAAAACCAAAGAGCTGTCGTTTTTGTTCAAGCGGTTAGCAGTTTTACCTGCGCCGTGAAGTGAGGGGTACTGCCCTAATACTCAAGCTTGAGACAGCCTTGGTGCCCGAGTGACTACCTTTGAACCGATAGGAAGCCGATTATACCTAGGGTCCATCTCTATTTACAGTTGATAACGTGCAGAATTTTAGAATTGTCACAGATCATTTACTCCATTTCCTGTTGATAAAATGCAGCTTCTAGCACCGCCACAAACCACAGATCAGTTTCTCAAAAAAAAATGAGTATAATTTTCTGTTTTTCAGCCATATCTTCCTTGATTTAGCTTTGTTTCCCTTGAAATTTCATTGTCACCCCCGTAATACCATTCTGCATATTCCTTCATTGAGGACCCTACTCCCAATTTCACTTCCTCAAGGCCGAAATTCCATATTTGTCAATTTTTAAAGTTTGTTATAACTTCTCTGATTCTCACCCAATCACCTTCAAATTTTTCCACGGTGTTCGTTTTCCAATTCTACTTCCTTGTCCCTCTTTGACAAATTTTCCAATTCCTTCATCCCACCTCTGAAATTTACATTTTCTGCTTCTTGTCCCTAAAAAGGTGTCCAAATCCCCGTAAAACCCCAATTACCCCCCCAAATTTTTCCCAAATCAAAAATCTTATTTTCTAAAACCCTCTCCATTTTTGCTTTTATACCCATTACCTTTAAAAAAAATTAAAAAAATTAAAAAACTAAAAAACCTGCTTATGGTTGTTACTTGCGCTGAAGCAAATAAACAAATGGAAGAAGAACTTGCTGCCATCAAGTCCAAACTTGAGGATCTAGATCAAAAATTTCTCGGCCTCAATCATCAGCATTCACCTATGGAAAACCGCCGCCAACCTGAGTCTTCTGTAGACATTGGGTTCTTAGTGTTTAGCCACTACCGCGGGCTGAAACTGGATTTTCCTCGCTTCAATGGTGATGATCCGACTGGATGGATTTATAGGGCGGAACAATATTTCAGTCTGCATAACACTTTTTATTTCAATAAAGTCTCTCTTACATCCTTTCATTTGGAACATGAAGCACTTCAATGGTTCCATTGGTACATCAAAGCTCATGTCGAGCCAAACTGGACAAAATTTTCCCAACTCCTCTTGCAACGATTTGGTCCTAGTGCTTTTAATGACTTCACAGGAGCACTCACCAAACTTTGCCAAACTGGCATTGTGCGGGAGTATCAAACAGAATTTGAGAAACTCACCAATCACACCAAGGGATTGCCTGATGCATTCTACCTTAGTTGTTTTATCAGTGGTCTGAAGGATGCAATACACTATGAGGTTAAAATGTTTTTCCCCCGCACAATGATGGAAGCTCTCGGGTTGGCTAAGCTAGCAGAGGACAAGATCCGGGCTCAACAACGCTCTAAATCCACTCTTGTTCCATTCAGACCTATGGTTCCTCAAAGAACCCAAAATTTGCCAGCTCCTAAAACCACTCCTATCAAGCATTTGTCTGAAGCAGAGATGCGGGAACGTCGGGAGAAAGGGCTTTGTTATAATTGTGACGAGAAATTTACCCAGGGACATCGATGTGTTGAGCAAAAGCTCTATCTATTGGATGTGGATTCTCCACCAACACCTGAAATTTTTTATGATGCTCAGGATCCCACAGATGATGATGGTGACATTCAACAACTTTCTGCTCCAGAGGACCAACCAGAGATATCTCACCATGCCTTAGTCAGAGTCACCACCCCACAAACTATGCGGGTCAAAGGGTTCTTCAAAAAACTCCCTCTTACAATACTCATTGATTCTGGTAGCACTCACAACTTCATTGACCCGAGGATCGCTAAACAGGCTGATTGTTTCATCCATCCTTGCTCCAGCTTTAGAGTCATGATTGTCAATGGTGGCACCTTACCTTGCAAAGGGAAGTGTCGTAATGTGCGCATATCTATGGGGGATTATAACTTGTGCTCTTACATGTTTTCCTTGCCCTTAGGCAGATGTGATGTGGTTTTGGGCACTTAATGATTACGCACACTTGGACCCATTTTATGGGATTTTGCTGAACTTTGGATGCAGTTTTCAATTAATGGTACCAAACACACATTGCGGGGCTTACAACCAGGGTCTCTCAGCCTCATCAGTTCACATCGCCTAGAAAAGCTTCTTAAGAAAAGTTCACATGATGTCATCGCTCAGCTCCATTTCATTCAGATGCAACCTTTAGCAGTCTCAACTACTCCCTTGGATCTTTCATTCTGATGCGCCTTTCAGATGCCTTATTTTTCCAAGCTCATCACTCTTGAGCATGATGCTTATGACAATGGAATTAGTGCTGTCCTCTTTCAAGATGAACATTCCATTGCCTTCACCAACAAATTCACTTCTGGAAATAATTTATCCACCTCTACATATGAGAAGGAAATTATGACTATTTTGCACACAGTACAAAAGTGGTGGCCATCCCTCTTAGAGAATCCTTTCGGCATCAAGACTGATCACCAGAGTTTGAAATATTTCCTGGAATAATGGGTCTCATCCCCTACACAACAGCAATGGGTTCTCAAACTCAGGGATTATGACTATAAGAAGGCTCAGGACAATCTTGCGATGGATGATCTTTTCCACACATTTGATGCCCATGTTTCTCTTTCAGTTATTTCTATGCCTCTTCCAACTTGGTTACACTCTCTTGAGCAAGGCTATGTCAATGAATCCTCATTATCTGAAGTCATCCAACAGTTGGCCAGTAACCCTTCTGTGGTACTGTATTCCTCTTGGGATGGATTTTCTCTGAGATACAAGGGTCGTCTGGTGCTTCCCCAGAGCACAGACCTTAAACATGCGGTCTTTTATGAACTCCATGCTTCTCCATCGGCAACGCACTTTGGGTTCATCAAAACATATGAGCTGGCGCGCCGTAACTTCTTTTGGAAGGGGGTGCAACACGAAATTCAACATATGGTTGCCGAATGTGTTCCTTGTTAGCACCACAAGGGTGAAACTACACTCCATCCATATATCACCTCTTCAATCGCACAAATTTTCATGGCCCAGATATTCCTTCTTCATGGAATCCCTTATTCCATTGTCTTAGACCGCAACACAACTTTCACAAGTCATTTTTTCCTCCCTGACACCAAACTGCATATGAGTTCAGTTTATCACCCACCAATAGAGGGTCCAACTACAGTGGCCAACAAATATTGGGAAACTTATCTTCGTTGTTTCATCTCTAAAGAACAACATCAGTGGGAACAGTGGCTCCCTCTCGCTGAATGGTGGTACAATAATTCCTACTGTACTGCATCTAAAATGACTCCATATGAAGCAGTCTATGGTCACGCACCTCCAATACTCCTCCCATCCACCCCCAGCAGTTCACCAATTCAAGAAATTGACATGGTTCTTTGAAACTGACATCAGATTCTTCACCTCCTGCAGGACAATCTTCACCTGATAAGAGCCCGCATGAAACAATAGGCTGATCAACACCGTTCTGAGCGCACTTTTCAAGTTGGTGATATGGTTTTTCTTCGTCTGCAGCGTTATAAGCAATCCTCCGTGAAAGACAAAGGGCATCAAACACTCACTCCAAAGATCTCTGGCCCATATCTAGTTCTTCAAAAGATTGGGTATGTTGCTTATAAATTGGCACTTCCTCCTTCTCACATTCAGCAAGTGATTAGCGCCAACATCAACGCAAAAATTGTTTTACCAGAATGGGTTACTAAAGGATCCATCATTTCGAAGTCGGAGGCCATCCTCAATAAGCGCACTTGTCAGCTTATCTCTTGGTCCATCACAAAGGTCTTCAATTCAGTGGCCCAGCATGCAACCAAAGGATGCTACATGGGAACCTCTCCTTCAAATTTAACAGTTGTTTCCACATCTAAAGCTTTGAGGATGAAGTTTTTTCTAAGAGGGAGGGGATGTTAAAAACCCGTGTCAACCCCCCTCTTTATTTTGTTGGTATATTTTGTCGAACGCATATGCTTTGTAAGCCGTCGAATCAGTATGATGTATTATCCCACATTCATGGGGAGTAAGTAATAGTTGTTAAGTTGTCCAGTTAATAGGTTTCATTATCCCACATTCATGTGGAGTAATAGTTGTTTAGATTAGACTTAGTATATAAGTATGTGTTGAGGCTATTGAAAGCACTGAAGAGTTATTTGGTATTGATCTTGCTCAAAGGAGGTTGCCCCCTCGAAGTGGCCCGCGATCAATAAAATATCTTTTGTGCTCCAATATTTTTGCATTCTCATTGTTTATTGCAGGAGGTTCTCCACAATACACTAGTTCAATAAAGAAAACATGTACATCATGACATGAATAAGTATTAATTATCTCTATCTACAACATCATAGATAAGCACGAGTAAGAAAGAGGAAGCATCAAATAAGTAATGAGTATAGAGCTTACTGCTAATACTTACAGTAAATGTATTAGCTGCTTAATATCCACACGAAAAGAAGCATAGTTGTTTCTATCTTATACTTATAAAGCTATTTAAAACATATTGTACACTACATACTGTATACTCAAATTTCATTGAAAAATACTGTATAATGAATACTCTATACTGAAATCTCATTGAAAAATATTGTATACTACAATTTTGCCTGCATCTGTAAATGACAATGTTGTGTTGTCTTCTTATGTCAAATTTCATTGATTTCAAATATCACTACATATTCTAAAGGAACTATAGAAGTCAACTTATGCCTGCATAATGAGAAATTAACCCGTCTTTATTATATCTAATTTAATTATAAATTTTTAAATTAAAAAAAAAAACCTTTTTCTTTACAATTTCTTATGTGCTTAATCATTGAATTTGTTGTTCAGAGTCAATCTCTCTATAAAAATATTTACTAAAGTTCTAGTTCACATGTTTTCATGTTGTAGCTGTAACAATGAAAAACAGAAATAACTTGTATTTGTTAATGCTATTTAATTGTTTCCTTCATATCATAAGAAATGTTTCTGTATATATTGATGGAGACTATTCGTGTACAGGTCTGCAAGAAATGATCTCAAATGAATCTAAGCTTGAAATCTAGATATCATATGTATGTTCAAACACAATAACAAAAATGAGCTACCTCTGCTTTTGGAACCAAAAAATCTGCACATACACTTGGTCTATCTCCTGACATTGTAGAGATATATGGACTGTATTTATTGGTGCAAAACTAAGACTGGTGTGAAAAACATATAGGTGTACCTTCAATTTCATATTGATGACAATAAAAAAATCGTGGCTGGTGGATTGTACAAGGGCATCTGTTGATTGGCACCCTGGTTTGGTGATGCTTCCAGCTGCAAATTCCATCAACGACCCACTAGCCCCCATCCCTAAGGCTGCCAATGCATAGACAAAACTATAAAATAAAATCATCCTAATAAACCCTCCAAGCAACATTGACGAGAGGACCAGTATAGGCATGCCATAGCTCTTCATAAAGATTCGCATTTGTACCTGTATCAAATCCTTCCATGATCAACAACAAATAAACAAAAATGATTGTTTTATATATATAATTTTTTTTTAGGTTTTATTTAAACTTTAACAATGTAAATAAGTTTGGCACATGCCAGCAATTATTTTCTTCCCAACATTCAGATTCCTTGTAGATATTATGCAGTGATTCTACTATCAAAGTTGTCTAAGGCTTCTAGGCATAGGAAAAAAAACTACCCACAACATTTAGGTCATCACGATACAAAAAAATCTCACAGACAATCCTACTAAATATCTGAAAATCAACACTATTGGACTGGCGCACAAACTTGGCCCTCAAAATAGCGCATTCTTAAAGCTTCTTAAAAATCCAAATCCTTCGCTAACATGAAATACCATCACCCAATTTCGATGCAAAGCAATAGGAACTAGAAAACAAACTTAGTAAAAACAACCCTGTATTGCAAATATCAAGAAAGAGAACAAAAAAAAAGCAACCTGCATATCAAACGAACCTGAAACAGCATGGGAGTTTCTTAGAACTTCCTTAAGCCAATTATAATGGATACCGAAAACCACCATGGTCAATAATAATAAGACAATATAACAATGCGGGTTAAAAAACATAACAGGAGCCGTTCACATTCTACCCAAAAAAAACAGCCAACAAACGAACCTGAAACACCATGGGGTTCCTTAGACCTTCCTTAAGCTTAAGCCTGTTTTGATGGATACCGAAAAATGCCTTGGTCAATAATAATAAGACAAGATAACAAAGCACGTTCAAAAACATAACACCAGCAGTTTACGTTCTACAGAAAGAAGGTTTCAGGGCACTAGATAAAACAAGGTTGAAGGACAAACAGATGCTTGCAGTGCAAGCGATTTCCCGGAACCCATCGCACAGCTTATTTCGAACTAATAAGTTTATCTTAGCATTTATCTCATATCTTTGAGACTATTTTCCATTCTGAATCAATAAATTGCATCACCTTTAAAGGCATATTTAACACTTTCCATTGGGTATATCGAATAAAATCCACAATGGTGCTGCTAGAAAAATATGATCACATATACCAATGTTTCCATACTTTTCTCTTCCCCGCAACAAGCCATGTGTTATAGATAAAGGTCCATGGAAGTGGTGTTCGGGAAGGAGGATATTTGTGTATGCATAACTTGGTAACTATATCATTTGCATTTTATACTTGTCTTGTAGTCTTCGTGCGTGTGTGATGCAAGAGTTTAAAGGCTTGGGAGAAAACCTGGCCTATTGGTTTTTTAATATAGACTTTAGAGAAGACTTGGAGCACTAGGGTTTAAGTCACTTGGATATGCTGCAGTTGTCGTTGGCCAGGCCAATTTCCAGTAGGACCACGCCATTCCTGCCCAGGCGCTGCTAGGGGTGAATACTCAGTTAACTGCACATTGGTAAAATATTAGATGGATGTATCTCTGTCTCTCCCTAATCGGTAGAGGACCCAAGTGAACTCTTCATAACTTAAACATGCCTCTCTAGTCCAGAGAGAACCCAAGTGAACGTCCACATAACTTAAAAGTGCGTTACATACATGGTGATTTTACTGTGCGTTACAAATTTTTGGACAAATTGTTTTGAGCCAAATTAAGTTCTCGGAGTGCAATACATTTGAAATCGTCGTCAAGAGTAACGCGAGGAGGTGATGATGATAATAAGGCTAACATTATTATATATAAAAAAATTAGAAAACAATAGTAATAACAGATTTAAGATAACACTGTAATAATTTATCACTAAATTATCAACTAATTCTGTTGTGGAGAACTTTGGGGTTTTTTTCTTCTGGCTGGATCCATTGTCTGATAACGAGTTTTTGTTATAGCAGGAGTTGTTCTGAAGAAAATACTAAAGACCATGAACTTACCGGGCCTTACACGAGAGAAATTTGCAAGCCATTTGCAGGTATGGTGGTTAATATTTACAACTAATTACTTTTACAAAAACATTCTGTCATATAACTAACTTGATGTTTAAATAAATATCCACTCTACTTGAAGTGTTTGAATGGGATTATTTCGGATCCATTCCCAGGTGCTTCGTTCCAGGCTAGCAGGCAGGGAAAATCCGGTGGCACCATACAAATCTGACAGGGCAGTAAAACTAGTTCTTTATCACCATCATCGTCGTAGGGCTCGTATTCGGGTATGAAAGCGCCTCCTTTGTCCCTAGAATTAGCCAGAAGAGACCTCGACGAGGCCACTCTGGAGTCGCTTCAAATCTCCACTCTGGAGGGAGAATACGAACCCTCCACATCTCAAACGTGTTACCTGAAAGTTTCAATGATTTTGAGGAATCTTCAATGCATGCAGATAAATCTGAGTTGAGTTCATAGAAGAAGAAAACCCTAACCTGAGTTGGAGAATTGGAGAATTGGTAGGTGAGTTAGCATTTAGCGAGAATTGGCACCAAAGTAGATAAATGTCCATTAGTGGAGAATTCGTAGCATTTAGCGAGAATTGGCACCGAAGTACGCAAACTCCAAGAATCTGAATCTCTGCAATGGTTTAATGACATCAAGGTCTTTTTACCACTTCACCCTTCCAATAGTAACTCACCTTCTTCATACCTTTATGAACCTCCTCATTCCATATGTATACGTACAAATGCATGCCCGTATTTCATGCAACCTAGGTGGTGTGAGAACCATACATGTGGCTTCTGGAACAACCTACTGATTTTCCATCATTTTAATAGTATCATGTTTTTTTTCATATTATTTTAACATGGATTCAAACAAGAGCACGTTTTCCGGCATATGCATTATACTTGCTCTTTGAATTCTTGGTGAGGATCGAACTTGAGCATTATTAAATTTTGATTAAATTCATACCATCAATAAGTATGCAAGTTGCAGAACGAACGAAGAAGCATTGCTGGTATGCATGCTTCTAACATATTTCTCGACCTTCGGTATTCAAAGCAGAGTGGGAGCGTGGTAACCTAGGTCAAAAATTCCATCATGGTTGTTCACAATAGGGTAATCCACTCATAAGGTATTGCGCTTAGCCTTCAACTTCAATAAACAATCAAGGTTTAAACTTTTATACCCAACACCCCGTGCAACTAATACTACTTCTAATTCAAATTCTACTAATGTTAATGTAAATTCTTCGTCTTTGGAGGAAGGAATTATCTCTCCAATCCCTAGGTTTATTTATTTGGTGAGGGAACAAACCACTGTCATTTAGTTTTTGTTTTCCTAGCGTTTGGGCCTATGAGAGGGTGTCGAATAGGTAAATGTTAACTTGGGAAAAAATACCCGAGGCCTTTACCATTTTGAAGAAATGGTAAAACTCAGATAAAAGTATTAGCAACGCAAATAACTTAGTAAAGAAGTGTCTTTTTATAAGTAACTACAAAATGTGCAAAATAAAGCATATCAAGCGGAGACCTAATCACACCTTGCAATTGATTAAGCCCTCTCTTTTTTTTTCAAAACTGATATAGCAATAATTTATTAAAAAATTGTAAATAAAAGTTTTGTTAAATGACAATTTTGAGTCGTTTTTCTCTTGTTCAAACTATAAGTGGGATGTGGCCTTTGCAGGAGGGCCACGTGCCCTCACCTAAATTATCCCACATAAAATAAAAATATTAAATTAATAGAGCTGCTTCAAAATTCAATTGCAACTTATTTCACATTTATTCTAGCACTTTTTATTTTTATTTTTTAGGGTTTTTGTTCATCATTAATGTAAAATTCCCCCTCTAGTTTTAATTTTCATTTTTACTGGAATTTTTTTCACCCCCTTCCATATGTTCTCGTCCTAGTTGGAACTACAACATTGGTCTTCCCTCCTCCCACGCCTGGTGTTGCTCCTCCCTATGATCATTAGCCATGTGAGGGAGTTTCCATGGAGATCCATAAGTATGGAAATGTTGGTATCTTTGTTTAACTTCGGCAAGGCAACCTAACAGACCGACGACACCCGCCCCCCACCCTCCCTTAAGCTCTCACAGGGTGGGACTCTAGTGTGGAATATATTCAAGGGTGTGCCTCCCTCGCATCCTTGTGTTTTTGGGTGAAGGGTTGTCATGGAGGCTCCTCATGTCTGCCCATGGGTTTGGCCTTTTCCCCTCTTATCAAGCTCACAAATTATCGTGTATGATGTGCAATGTTACACCACACGCTCTTATGTGGGTTGACTCAGTGGATCGATTCGTTGCACAGAATGAACCCACACCCTCGTTTTTGGATTTCTCTAAAGACTTAGTGCTTGTTGTATGGTGTCAACTCGTGGGCTTGTTCTTAATGGGTAAGACTTTGAGCTTGGCTTGGCTACTTGGAATAGCCCTTGGTCTCCACCTACATAAGAACAGAATGACACACACACACACACACACACACATACACACACATATATATATCTTTTTTTTAAGGACATTGTGCTCCATATCTCACGACATGTTGGCCCATGCAACCATTTTTAAGTTAATTTTGTTTTGTTTATTGTTTTTTTTTAATCTTCTTTTACTATGTCCATAGGTCAGGTGTCGTGGGTTGGTAGAGGCCGCTTGCTTGTGGTCATGAAACCTGGCTATTGAGCCTTGATGAAAAGGATTTCACTGTTGTGGCCATGGTAGCCCTCATTTAATAGAAACACAAATTTAAAATACTTATCTTTCTAATATATATATATATATATATATATATATATATTACAAAATGTGCAGAACTGAACATAGGCCGATGGTTGGGCACAATGGAGAATGACACCCACCAAAGTTAAATATATTACTTTATGTTCACCTTTATTATTTATTTTCATCTTGCATGAAGATTCGTGTGCTCTCTTGGTTGGCTTAATTGACACATGGCTTTGGGAGGTTGAAATATTTGGGCTTCTAGGAAGCCAACCATTAAAAGCAAAGTTAGGGATTTTTACTTTGCAAAATGCACCTGCACAATTCTCTTTCGATAGAGTAGATGGTTATGTGACGTGACAAGCAACCACAGTGCCATAACCATCAATGGTTGTCACTTCTATAAATTGACATCAAGAATTGTTTCTTTTAGAAAACAAGCTTGGATTTGATACTAATTATCTCAAATTAGGTAACTTTTTTAATTTAATGATAGTACTAGACTTGAAGAGTAAGTAGACTTGTTGCATAAATAACTTGCTACACTAACATTTTTTTTTAAATTTTCATTATAAAATCATGTGGGCATCTGTAATACTCTTTGATTCTGCAATATTATTCTGCAAGAGAGAGTTATGTAATGCACTAGACTGTTATTTCATCTTTTTAATTTTTTTTTATAAACTAAAATATAGTTTTTATTTGAACACAAATTTTCTATTGTTAAAGAAATAAAGAGACTTAAAATTTAAACATAATTCCTATGAAACCATTTTCATGTTCAATATGCGATTTTTTTTAAAATGTAAAGTTATAAATTTTTGTTGTGATTAGGGTCCCCCCTAATCATGTTTTCTTTCCCTTTTTAATTTTATTACAGGTTAAGTATTTTGATTCAAGCCATGAAGAAGATAGTATCGAGTCAGTGCAAGAAGATGATGGACCTTTAAGATGCAATCCTAGTTTTCAAAAACAACATCATGCTACCAAAAAACACATCAACCCGAGCCTGACATAGCACTTGGTATGGTTCAACCCCAGCCTGACATGTCATAAAACATGTAGGATAGGAAACCACATCGCGCACGCGTTATATAACTATAAAACGCGTACGCGTTATATACCTACAAAACGCGCACGCGTTTTGTAGTTATAAAACGCGCACGCGATATGAAAATTATAAAAAAAAACACATAGTCCCGAGCCCATTTTCATTATCAGAAACGCAATTTCGACGGGCAGCGCAGCGTTTGGAGCGAGCTTTCGACAGGCATTGGAGCATTTGGAGCTGATTCAAGTGGAAGGGAGGAGATTTCACGCCCACCATTGGT
>LPNX011028396.1:0-38497 GCA_001517045.1 Pseudotsuga menziesii
ACAAATCTCAAAACATACCTTGATGAGTCATACCTGTCGAGATCGCTTGTAATCTCCTTATGTAAAGCTTTAGCCTCATCTCCTAGTTTCACCTTGTGAGGTAATTCATGTTCTGAGAGTCTTACAAATGATTCCTTGAATCCTATCATATGTTTGGAAACCCCACTGTCTATAAGCCAATCATCACTTCCATGAGAAATGTTACCGATTTGAGGTGTTCGTCCTTGTCCCGGAGTTCGCTGATCTAGGGTTTGTCGTAGAAACCCTAATTTTCAAAACTTGGAATATTTCATATCTGATTGGATGAACAGATATATCTCTTCAAATGGAGCTGTCTAATGTACTCCTTTTCTGAAAACAGTGGAGGGAAGCTCCCGGAACAGGAAGCCCTAATTTTCTGATTTCTTCTGCAGAAATTCCTTTTACTGTTTCTGTGATATCTCTGAAATTACTGATCCTATATGAATAAAATTTCTCACTGAGGTAACCTCGCATGTTTCTGATCCAACACCACAGGTTTCATCAGAATTGGTTTCACCATTTTGGATTTATGATCCTTTTCCCAAGGTGACCTGTTACAGGACTGTTCAGAACAGCGAGGTTGTACGGCATGCCACGTGTCACTGGTTCATTTTCTGAGTTTTAACTTCGGACCACAGAATTTAAAGTCCGTGCCCTTTCTAGAAAAACTTCCAGAATTCCATTTGGACCTCTGTAGCCCAAGATATTGCAGATCTCCCCAGGTGTCCTGTTTAGGGATGAATTCTGGAAGAGGCTGGAACCCTAACTTGGAGAGATCATATCTCCCAGAATATAGCGAATAAGAGGCTGATATTTTTACACAGTGTTCATCAGAATTTTTTCGTCTGCCCCTGCAATTTTTAGCATCTGAACCTTCGCCAATATCGGAATATAGCGACTGTACCAAAACGTAGCAGTTTCAGTATTTAGGGTTTCTCTAGCTAGGGGTCAAACTAGGGTTTGACTTTCCCAGAGATTTACCCAACCAAATTTCTTGATCCAGGTCTCTAAACTTCGGCTTTTATGAGGAGAACAATCCTATGTAGGTCTCACTCAAAAATTCCTCTTCTGTAGAAAGCCCTAATTTCCGCATCGAAACTGAAAATGCTTGAAATTGAATTCCGCATCGACAGAAAGATGCACCCTTCAATGGAGAGTCATCCTAGCATAATTGTGCTGAAAAAATGTGGAGGAAGATCCACAAAATAGGAAGCCCTAGTTCCTGTAGCTGCACAATGTCTTCTTCTCAGGTTAGCTCTGATACCATGTTAGTTTTTCAACATTTAAGCTAGCATTATAACAAGATCTTTTCACTGAGAGAATAACAAGCACAACAATCACATAAGCACATCACAAGAGACAAGAGACACAAAGATTTTTAGGAGGGGAAACCATAAATGGAGAAAAACCCTCAACTTCCTCTAAGATAGTATCACCACAAGATGTGATCCCAAAACAATAAGATGACCTCCCTTCACAATAGCAGCCTTCTTTCTTCTGTCAAGCACAAGAATTTCCTTCTCCAAAAGTGCGCCACACTTGAGAGAGAAAGAGAGCTAAGTCACAAGTGATAAATAGAGAGACTCTCACTCTCTATTTATATTCTTCCGTTGACTTGAAGTGCACTCAACCTAATAATTACTACTCGAGCCTACACCTTAATTTGTGTATAATAACTCAGGTGCCCCTAAACAGTGGGGACTTACCCAATGACTTGATATGACTTGTTTACATTATAATCCTCCCGATCGGAACATCGGGGCATGACCACATGACTCAAATACATAATAGAAACATCCCGGAATAAACATCGGGTTACAATAATATAAAATACATAGAAGAATACATTCCGAAGTTACATATACATCAACATAGGTCAATGTGCTTATAATTTGGAAATGAGTTAGACACTAACGGTAAACAATCTAAAATGGAAAAATAATTTACTTATCAAAGAAATTTGATTAGATAGACAGAAGAAGATTCAAGAGAACAAGATAACTGTATTATAAAAATGCTGCAACAAATTACAAACCCTGCATTAACCAGAGTGTCTCCAAATCCCTTGAGCTGATTTTTTCCTCCAGAAATACCTCCTTTTACATGAGAAATCCAACCTTGAAATAATATTTACGAAATACAGTAAATCCCGATGAAACTGGGATTGGAAAATATGCATGAAACTAATATCCAAGAAATTCTCACCACCTAGTCCAAATCCTTCACAATTCAGCTAGGATAAGATAATTTGCTGACTCGAACCCTAGTTGGGAATCACACATAAAATTTTCCATCTCGTTTTTAGCCAACTTGTGCCAAATGCGGACAAAGATGTGGATATTTCCTTCAATAGCAAGAGGTTTTCTAATCAGTCAATCCATCTCTTAAAAACTAATATGATCAATTCTTTGGATTTCTCTTTGGCCTCATCGCATCAATGTTCAACATGTTGAATCATCAGTTCCAGTGGAAAAGCATTTTCAATAAGATCCATGATAGGGAAGTGTATTATTTCCATAATGTTTTTGACAACGTACCATCTTTTTCCACAAATAGTCTATGCTTTCTTAATTGTATCTTCAATCATTTCATTTAGGTCAAGTCAAGCACGTAGTACAGTCTTGAATTTCTTCAATTGAAAGCTACTAAGGATAGTGATATCCTTTGGTCTATCCTTCATATATCTCTGCTAGCCCAAGCTATCACCATATGCCTTAGAATCTTTTTCTCTCCTGGTTACCTTCTCGTTGAGGGTGACAAACATTTTTCCAAAAGAAACATGAGTCTCCATAATATCATCCAAAGTGTTAAACAATTCAGTCAACAATTCATGGTGTTCTCGATTGATATGGATGGCCAAGTCCCTAAACTCTTTTTGGGAGAACTTAGAAAAGGAAGAGGAAGTTGCACTTGTAGTTTCATCTTCACATTGTTTTTCAAGCATATCTATCCTATGTGTAATAGTGTCATTTAGAGCACGTTCATTATGCAATTCATCCCAGAGAGAAGTATTCTTCAGCTGTAACTCATTGAACTTTTATTCACATGCCATTTTAAGATCAACAACATAAGTCTTATGCTCCCTTTTGGTTCTATCCAGCTCTTCTTCTAGCTTGCTTATTTCTTCCTTTCTCTTGTCAAGCTCCCTATTCAATGTGTTAACTGCATCAAGGTTAGCACCTATAAATGCACCCAAAGCTGTAGCCATATCAACTGCATCTATATGGGGATCACTAGATTGTTGAGTCCAGATTATATGATCGATATCATCAAGTGCTCCCAAAACACCTTGATCTCTGCTTCTGTTCTTTCCTTTTCTAACCACTGCCTTCAATGACTTGCTATAGAAATAATCCCCAAGAGGTACTACATTATCATCTTCAAACTCAGCCACTGATTCAATAAAGTGTGAAGTCAAATTCACTATTGAAACCAATGAAGATGTCTGAGTGATGGTGGGAGTGGGTATGGGCATAGTGACATGGGAGGTAAATAAGGAGGAAGAGATATACTAAACAACTGCTATTTTGGAGGTTGAAGAGAAGGTTGGAATGGAAGTTTCATAGGATGGAATGTAAATGTTTGTGGCTTGGAGTGATAATGACGGTACTAAAATTTTCTTAGGAATAGGTGATGATGAAAAAGTGAATGAAGGTAATGGCAGAGGGGATTTCAAAGACTGGGTCTCTGCATTAGTAGATGAAAGCATAGGATGTTGGACTGAAATAGTTGGGATAGGAGAAAATGTGGAGGTCAAACTATGATAGAGTTGAGATAGTGAGGGTGATGGGATTGCTCCAAAAATAAACGTTGAGAGAGTTTGGATAGATGAGAGGAGCAATGCTGAAGATGAAGAATCAGAAATAGAAGTGGATTCCATAATATTTGGATTAGGGACAAAATATTTCATTTCATTATCATTGAAAAAATATGTAATTATTTGTAAATGCTCAGTTACTTCTTCAACCATAGGTACAGAGGTAAGCACTTCTTCTTCAGTATCACAGTCAATCAAGTCCATGGTATCGTTTTGAGAAGCAGTCACTTGAATTTTTTATTTTTCAAGCGGCATAGTCTCAGCTACTACTTGATCACCACCCACCTGGGTAGCTGCAGTAGTTATTTGAATGTAAGCGGCAGGATTGGTAGCTGCAGTGACTCAAGTTTCCATTACTAAAGTTATCTGTGCTAACTTTTGGTTTCATTGCTGGGAGGTCTGCATCATGGACTTCAGATTTTGAGCAAAAGTTACCTGCGGAAGTTCTTCCATAGGGATTTTACCCTTGTTCCCATCCACATAAGTAATCACTGATGGAACCTTTGCTTCTTGAGCCTCTTTCTATTCTCTGTATTTTATTACCTTTTACAGGTTGTCTAGCTCCATTGTTTTGTAGACTGAAACCCTAGTTTTAACCTCCTGTTCATGTTGTATAATTTGGATTTGTTCCTCTTTGCTCTTATCCCTGGCCAAGACTTCATAAATGGTATTCATTCCACGATAGATGGATTCATCAGGAACTTCCTCATGAACATAACCACTCTTGACATGGTTTTTCTTGAAATGAGCATTAATAAATCCTTTAGGGTCATGTTTTCTTTTGAATGCAAAACGAAGCTTCAAAGAATCTATTTGATCACCTAACAGTGCATCACAAGTTGAATTTGGAACGACTAATGGCCCAAGATCGGAAGGAAATTTAGGCTAGCCTTTCCTTTTAGGGCCAACAAGTTTCTTGTACACACGAGTGACAGTTTGAAAGGAGACTTCTTCAATAACTGTCCTGTTAGTAACTATCTTAGCAAAAAACTAAACATTATTGGCACCCCAAATTTTGATGCATGAAAAAGACTCACCAACATACCAATCACCCATTGTGGCGATGAAGGTTCTATATACTTTTGAAAAAAGAAAGAGCTTCATGTTTGAATATTGAAAAATAAATGCTGCAAAATAAATGTTCACATATTTCATAGAACAGAGTTACATAATTAGTTTCCCACAGTGCTAAATAATAAATAGGTACCAGAGGGGCCGGTAAAATCTAGTTCCATCCCAAATTGGGATATTTGAATTATGTGTAGAATACATAAATGATAAAGGCTAAAAAGAATAAATTCGAATTCTTCTGGGCATTATCTTTCTGATAATCTTGGATAGTCATTTTAAGCTCCAATGACAGGATAGACACCCATGGGAAAGACTCACTAGTTGTTAGGACATGGTGGGCTATAGGATCCCATTTAGCTTTAAAGATGGAAGAATTGGGAAGACCATAAAGCATGCATAGCATGGCTCCCAATAACGAATAAGGTTCTCTAAACCAGGCGACTGGGTATAAGTTGTCGGCCCTCTGTGAGAATTTTCTAGGTTCATTCATCTAGGATTTTAGCATTTTGTTAAAATTATACATGGTCTTAGAAGATTGGGAAAACTCAACGTTAAGGGGTTGCACATCCATTTTAAGAGCATAGGCTGTGGTAAAAACCTTAGGACAAAAGTTGGCTAACTGTGACCCTACGCTATCATTAAAGGACCAGTATTTAAGGTTTGCATGGTCAACAATCCATTTGATTGCATTAGTATAGGGAAGGATACAGGTCCTAAAAGTAATGGCATGTATCCCAGAATCCCTAATTTTTTGGTATGCCAACTGGTCATTTTGAATATCTGAGAGGTCATCATTGTCAAAATTTGAGTAAACCCTAGGCCAATTGATTTGATAAGTTTCGGTGATTCTACCATTGGGGTTTGAGAAGATGTTGAAGTTTGGGTCTTTCTTCAGCATGTCTTTGTGAGTGTTCTTGTAACAGGTAATTCGTGCCATTTTGGAAAATTGAAAAAAATATGTCTAAATGCAAAAACACGTAATCAAGACCAATTGGGAAACAAAGCAATAGTAAACAATAAAACATGGAAATGTCAGAAAAAACCAACCTGGAATTGACTGAAACTGTGAAAAATGCTCTTTGGTAAAAATCACAGTAAAAAACCACGCAGCAAGGTAATTTTTCAAAGTAAAAATGATAAATAAAATATAAAGAACACATCTATTAATATATTTTCCGTGGGTTGAATTCAGGACGTAGGATTAAAAGAAATAGACGGTCAGGATCAAGTCTTGCGGCATACAGAACTAGGATGCGATATTTGAATTTTATTAACTCTCCTGCAATCCACAATTCACAAATTACGGGTTGCGAGATGCGGGTTCATAACTTTAACAAATTAATGAGCATGAAATTTCTTGCAATCCACAATCTGTAATTCCGAGTTGCAGGATGAAGGAATACAAAATCTTAAAATTTTAACTAACCTTTTTCGCAATCTGCAATTTGCGGGATGCGGGTTGCGGCATGACAAACTACAATTATTAATAATATTTTCGCACCCGCAATCTGCATTGCAGGATGCAAGTTGCGAGACAGAAAAGTTGCAAACAAAAAACCAAGATCTCGCAATCCGCATTGCATGCAGGTTGCAGGTTGCGGGAAAGACACATTTTGGGAAAAAATAGTATTTTTCGCAACTTACCTAAAACACACAAAACATGCGTAAATTTTAGAAAATGTCAACTAAATCAAATCTTGACAAATACATAGAAACCATGATAAAATTTATGAGAACCCCAAAATGACTGAGGAATTTAAACATTACCTTTGCATATAAAATTGGGGCTCCCATGTTTTGGATAAAACATGAGATCTGTTGTATCTGCAACAATCACATTTGATTAAATCATCCAGATATGCAATCTCAGGAACGTATATCAACAAGAATATTCTAAATAACTCAAATACATATTCGCATAAGAAACTCCTTCTAACTCCACAGGTATCCTTCTTTAATTTGAGACAACAATGGCACCCCCCCAAAACCCGCCTCAAGGAAAACTTTATCATCTCAATTGGCATTTTTTTCTTGCAAGCCACCATACATGGTCTTTCTACAATGTATCTCCTGACATGTTTTCTACATCAAACCATTAGTACATATTTTAATCAAATCAAATTATGAAATTACAATTATGTCTCCTACAGAATTAGATTTTTTCCATCTTGAGGCCATCATTTTATTGTTTAGATCTGGTAAGTGGGACCGCTTACCCCCTATCATTTACACTTTATTCCATCCTAGAAAACCACATATAACACGTCATCTTAACACCCTTCTATATTAATCAAACCATAAATATAAAATTATCAAAATTCCAAATCTCAGATTTAGAAATCTATTTTGTTTATTTTTCACCGCCATGAGGTACTTACCAGACATTTGGTCGTTGCACATTGTAGATTTATGTCTTTATTTAATTGGACATAACATAATCCCATGTATTTAGTCAAATCTACCTGCAATCTATAACTTCCAAACATCCAAGAATTTGGTGGGCCTCTACAAGATTTACACTAATCTCTGAAGTGATCTTCAAAAAATTACAATACTAATTAGTAATTCAAACCATTTCCATCTGTTACTACCATTTCTAGGACACTATATGGTGATCTTAAATGCCTTAAAATAACCAAACCTTTTCACCTTATTTATGTAACTGACACAAACCTTCCATACCCATGATTGTTTAGCATGCCTTCATACCAGACCATCGCACACTCATTGCGTTGTTCACAACATACTATATTTAGTTTTTTATTAATTGAACATTCTCTGTTCATCCTTCCTTCTCACTACTTCATGTACCTTACTGGTTTGATTTCAGGGAAATGACACACTGATCCTTATGCCTATCTTCCCTTTATACAATCCTTTTTTATGTGACTGATACGCAATTTAGCTAGGTCCTATATTTGGCAAAACCTCTAAATACAACCAACTTGTCCAGTATTCCTTTAGATCTTGATGAAGAGAGGAATTCAATTTGGAGGTGAGATATTTTCCATAAAACTTTTGCATCCAAACTGGACTATTAATCAACTTGCTAGTTGAATTTGCAGAATATTTAAGGACCGTTAGATATTGATCCACCCATATCGACGATGGAATTCAATTATTATAGATCATATTACATTAAAACTATTCATCAATTCATTTTTATGAAGGCCAAGTAACTCTAACAAGCGGAATCATTAACAACCATATATATTCTTCAACAACCGACCTCATCTATTGATCGTGATCTCCTTCATGTCAGTTACTTTCCAATTCCACAGCCTGAATCACCTTTCATCTTCCATGATATTCTTTATAGTGGAATGTTCCAGGGCTGTTGAATCTATATCTAGTAAGAACATATAGTGGACTTTCGGGTCCACCTGCCACAATTTAATATCTATGAACTTTATTTCAGCGTGATTCCCAACAATCATTGGATCATCCCATTCACCAAATCCCAACCATAGATCTACCCATGCAGGTTAAGTTCCCTTTATACATCCTTGAGTGTTATCTTACTTCTAACTCTCATTTGTAGAATCTATCATCAATCGTAGATCTGTCTGAGTTACATATCATTGAATCAGGTGATTCATAGTTGAATTTGTGAGTGGAATGATCAGTTTCAATCCCACTCTCCCTTTTTTGATTGATCAGGGAATTGATCAATCAATCGCTATACAAATTCGCCAAGCTTGTCTTTGTCTAATTTTGAACTCAATTCTATCGTTCGGAAAATATATTTTCCCATGCATGACTACCTTGCATATTTCCTTATAGACCCTTGAAGCTAGTGAGATATGGAATGGTTTATTGATAGAGACTCCATCTAATGGGTCTAGGGTCAACATGTATAACATAATTCAACCCTACTATATACGTTTTCAAAAAATCCATGCTAATCATCATATGCACATACATTTGCATGCCTGTTAGGGTTAATATCAACATGATATACATGAATAAGAATCTAACAACATTAGCTTTCAGTATTAACAAAGGTTCCAGTCTTCTTGTTTTTCCTATTCACCGATAGGTAAACTTATTACTTTAAAGGAAAAATTTTACTTACAGTGGATATACCTTTTATAAGTATTTTTCTTGCAAGTGCCTTTCTGGTTTCTCTTGGATGTCCAAGCAAAACACACCAATTGTTAACAATACTCTTAGTAGTAAACCAAGCTTTCCAACAACAAGTTAATTAGAGGTAAAACATTCAAATTATGCCTTATGGTCTTTTATTTGCTCTTCACATTCATCAAACAAGATCAGTTACCTTTCACAAGGGAAGATATTTTCAGAGATCACCTAAAATATTTTGTTCCTTTACTGCATCATGCAAAGATAAGTTACATTCAATGATTTCCATCTAACAGAGAATCTGAAAGGGCCATACAACATATCACTTTTCATCTTATTCAAGAATCCATTAATCCTCAATTAAAATTATTCATACCACTACCCTTATGCATACTTGATCATTAATCGATAATACCTTAACCTATTTCAGTCCTATAATAATCATGTAATATCCACCTGAGACAACCCTTTGTGAATCACTTACCATACGAGCATCCTTATTGTTATCTTTTTCTTCATTATGGATTTTTTACAGATGTTAATCCTTATCCAATTCTATCCTCTTGCTACTCATGGACATACTATTTAATAATATTTTTCCTAGGACTTGGTCATTTATGAGCCTCATGCTCTTTAGCAGCTCAACTAGGAGTGTAGACCTGATTTTTGGTGATGATGCCTCTTTCATATTGATTTCTCACTCAGTGGTCTTTTCCACTTGTCATTTTACTCTTATGGGTCAGCAAACTTTTGTTCTCGCTCAGTATTTTCTATTAAATAAGGATTTTTTTATTACAAGATGTTCTATTCTTGACCTCTTGTCAAAGAATAATAAAATAATAATCAAAGTATTTTCCAGTAGAATTAATAATTGTTAATTCAGGGGGTATTACATACACCTCCCCTTAAAAGATAACACCATACTCGATGTTAGATTTTTTTCTTTTTATTCATGTACGTCGTCCTCTTGGAATAAGTCTGGATATGCCTCCTGCATAATACTTTCCATCTCCCAAGTAGCTTCTTCCAGACTAAGGTGCTTCCATTGCACCTTTACTTGTCTGATGGTATGCTTTAGGATTAAAAGTTATATCATGTCGAGAATGTGCTCCGGTACCACCTGGAACTCTCCCTCTTGTAACACCTGGATTACATTCCAAACAATTACCTGAGAAACATCATGAACATATATTTTCAATATAGAAACATGAAACACATTATATACTTTAATACTGCGTGGTAGGGATAACTGGTATGCAACCATCCCTACTTTAGCTAGAATTTCAAATGGACCACAATACCTGGGTGCTAATTTATTATACTTTCCCAATATCAAGGTACTTCTCTTGGGATTTACTTTTTTGTATACATGATCACCCACTTGGAACTCTTTAGGAGTTCTTTTTAAGTCGGAATATATTTTCTTCCTGTTCTAGGCAATATTCAAGTTTTGGTGTACCTGTTTCATGGTTAGTTCCAGATATTCTAATAATTCAGGTCCTAACATTAATCCATCAATAGGGCTTCTGCATGAGATTGGAGTATTACACTTATGCCCATAATTTTAAAAGGAATCATACATGCAGAAAATTGGAACTTATTGTTCTAAGAAAGTTCAACTAGGTGTAGGTAGTCCTCCCACTTAGTGGGTCTTTCCATGACATACATCCTCAAGATGTCCTCAATCACTTGGTTTGTTCGTTCTATTTGTACTTCAGTTTCTGGGGGTAGCTAGTCCTGAAGTTTATCTTTGGTTCCATCCCTGCAAACAATGATTTCCAAAAGTTTGATGTAAACTTGTCATCACAGTTATAAATTACCATTTTTGGCACTCCACAAGGTCAAAATATTTCCTTCAGGAATATTTCTTCAACATTGACAGCCTTGTAATCCTATTTCACAGGTATAAGATGAGTAGACTTGCTTAATTTATCTCTACAACCATAATTGAATTATGTTTTTTTTATGTCAATGGCACACGTGTGATCAAATAAAAATATATTACCTCCCATTTCCATTCAGTAATTGGTATGGATTGCAACAAAATTTATGGATGTTTGATGTTCTTCCTTCATTTGTTGACATTCAAAACATTTAGACAGGTAATCCACAAGATCTACCTTCAAATTTGATCAAAAGAATTGCTTCTTGAGGGTTGTTATCGTCCTTTGGTAACTAGGGTTCCCTGCATAAGGAGGCGCGTGCAACACATTTGAATTAAACAATCTAGATATACAATATCAGGCATGTATATTAACGAGAATATGCTAAATAAACCAAATACTTATTTGCAAAGAAACTCTTTCTAACTCCACATGTATCCTACTTTGATTTTAGACAACAATGGAACCCCCCACAAGACCTACCTCAAGGAAAACTTTATCATCTCCATTGGTGTTTTTTTTCTTACAAGACACCATACATGGTTTTTCTGCAATGTATCTCCTAATATGGTTTCTACATTAAACCATTAGTACATAGTTTAATCAGATCAAATTATGAAATTACAATTATATCTCCTACATAATTAGATTTTTTCCATTCTAAGGCCATCCTTTTATTGTTTGGCTCTGGTAAGTGCGATCACTTACCCCCTATCATTTACAATTGCTTACAAATTGTATAACCACATATAACGCATCATCTTAACACCATTCTAGATTAATCAAACCATCAATATAAAAGTTTCAAAATTCAAAATATGCCATTTTGTTTAGTTTTCACCGCCATGAGGTCCTTCTCAGACGTTTCTCCCTTGCACATGGTAGATTCTCTTAATTTTATTCAACATAACATACTTCCATGTATTTAGTCAAATATACCTGCAATCTATAACTACCAAACATTCAAGCAATTTTGTGGGCCTCTACAAGATTTACACCGATCTCTGAAGTGATCTTCAAAAAATTACAATACTAAGTAATTCAAACCATATCAGTTACTACCATTTGTAGGAAACTATATGGTGATATTAAATGCCCCAAAATAACCAAACATTTTCCCCTGATTTATGTAACTGAAACAAATATTCTATACCCATGATTTTTCATCATGCCTTCATACCAAACCATTGCAAACTAATTGCACCATTCACCACATACTATATTTAGGTTTTTATTAACTAGACATTTTTTGTTCATCCTTCCTTCTCACTACTTCATGTATCTTCCTGGTTTGATATCAGTGAAAGGACACTCTGATCCTAATGCCCGACTTCTGTGTATACAATTTTTTTTTTGTGACTGACACACAATTTATCCAGGTCCTATATTTGGCAGAACCTCTAAATCAAACCAACTCGGCAAATATTCATTCAAAGCTTGATGAAGAGCATACTTCAATTTAGAGGTGAGTTGTTTTCCATAAAAATTTCACGTCCAAACTGGACTATTAATCAACTTGCTAGTTGAATCAGCGGAATCATTGAGGACCATTATATCTTGATCCACCCAGATCGATGGTGGAAATCAATTACAATAGATCGGATTACTTCAAAATTCTGCTTCAATTCATTTTTGTGAATACCATGCAACTTTAACCACCAGAATCATTGACAGACGTAGATATTATTCAATGATCAACCTCGTCCATTGATATTGATCTCCTTGACATCAGTTACTTTCCAATTCTGCAGCCTGACTCACCATTTATCTCTATATCTCTTCTTTCTAGCGGAATGCTCGAAGGTTGTTGGATCTATCTCTAGTCAGAACGTACGGTGGACTTATAGGTCCACCTTCCATAATTTAATCTTTGTGCACTTAATTTTAGTGGGATTCCCAAAAACCGTCGGATCATCACCTTCCCCAGATCCCAACCATACATTTACCCACGCAGTTTAAGTTGAATTCAACCATCCCTGAGTGTTATCTTACTTCTAACTCTCATTTGTGGAATCTATCCTCGACCGTAGATCTGGCTGAGATACGGATATTTAACTCAGGTGATTCATAGTTGAATGTTTTAGAGGAATGATCAGTTTCATTCCCACTCTCCCTTTTTTGATTAATCAAGGAATCAATCAATCGATCTCTGTCCAAATTCCCCAAGCTTGTCTTTGTCCAATTCTGAACTCCATTCTAGTGTTCATAAAATCTATTTTCCCATGCATGAATACCTTGCATATCTCCTTATAGACCCTTGAAGGTAGGGAGATATGGAATGGTTTATCAATAGAGGCTCCATCTGATGAGTGTAAGTCAACATTTCTAACATAATTTAACCCTACTATATACTTTTTCAAACAATCCATGCCAATCATCGTATGCACATACATCTACATGTATACCAAGGTTAATATCAACATCATATACATGAATCAAAATCTAAAAACATTAGCTTTCAAGATTCATGAAGGTTCCATTCTTCTTATTTGTCCTATTCATTGATAGATAAACTTATTACTTTACAGGAACAAATTTACTTATAGTGCATATACCTTTTATAAGTTTTTGTCTTGCAAGTGCCTTTCTCGTTTCTCTTGGATATCCAAGTAAAACACACAAAACATTAACAATACTCTTAGTACTAAACCACATTGTCCAACAATAAGTTAATTAGAGGTAAAACATTCAAATTATGCCTTATGGTCTTGTATTTCCTCTTCACATTCATCAAACAAGATCAGTTACCTTTCACAAGGGAAACTATTTTCACAGATCACCTAAAATATTTTTTTCCTTAACTGCATCATGCAAAGCTAAGTTACATTCAAAAATTTCCATCTAACTAAGAATCCAGAAGGGACATACAAAATATCACTTTTCATCGTATTCAAGAAGCCATTAATCCTCAATTAAATTTATTCACACTGCAAACCTTATGCATACCTACTCATTAATCCAGAATACCTTAACCTATTTTAGTCCTATAATAATCATGTAATTTACACCAGAGACAACCCTTAATGAATCACTTACCATATGAGCATCCTTATTGTTATCTTTTTCTTCATTATGGATTTTATTTTTCAACAAGATAGTGTTTCATTCTTCTTGAACCTTCATAGTTCACTCATTATCTTCATTAACCTTTCTTAACTCAAATCTTAATTCATTCCCAGCCCTTTTTGATTCAGATTTATTTTCATGATTTTCATTTAGATATACCCAAAACTCACCATCCCTTAGATTTCCCTATTCATTTAAAGGTTGTTCCAAGCGACGTTCTTCTTTTGTAGACATTCCCACATCTTCCATTTTTTCTGCAAAAGATATTTGTATTTCTCTTTTCTAGGTAAGATATTTTTAAAGAAAAAATAAACATGAGTTAGTTAGTTGTTTTCTATAGCAGTTTTGTGTTGACCTTATTCGGGCCTAGTACTGAAACCATGCTCTGATACCATATGTAACATACCTTAAATTTCAAAAAAAAAAAAATTATACCACCATATATCTCCAGACATAATAATAAAATACCTAACTATTATGAGGCATTACAAACAAATAGATAGTTTAAATGATAACCCCAGCCATATGAAAAGATCATCATCTCCTTAAAAAACTTAGAAACCCTTTTCAAAAGGAAATATATTTCCAAACAAAATTCAGAAAGCTAATATATTGTTCTTATGCAAGAACAATTCCGTAGTTTTGATTCTGCGTCCTGCATTATTCTTCATGATGTGAAATCTAGGAATCGGAAACCCAAGGTGCGACAACATCCTTCAAACCTCTGTCCACCTTTCGTCTTCCATCTTTCGCCTTCCACTGCAGAATCCAAAAATAGGAACTCAACAAAACGACCAACTTCTCTTTCGGCTTTCCATCTTCCTACTTCTGCCTTTACTCCTTCCTCTTTCCTCCTTCCATTGTGGGCATCAAAAGTTAGAAACTTCATTAAATGATCACCAGGTATATTGGATTTTCACCTTTCCTCCCTCCACTACAGAGCTTGGAATTCAGAAACTTCATAAAACAATCACTTGGTATTTTGGCTTTCCACCTTCCATTGTGGGCTTCGAAAGTTAGAAATTTCATAAAACAATCGCTTGGTCTTTTGGATTTCCACCTTCCGTTATGGACTTTGAAAGTCAGAAACTTCATAAAATGATCACTTGGTATTTCGTCTTTTCACCTTCTGCTATGGACTTCGGAAGCCAGAAAATTCATAAAACTATCACTTGGTCTTTTGGCTTTCTGTATTGTTGATCCTTTTGGAAGCAACATTGACCGATGATCTTGCTTTGATGTGGAAATCAGACATCGAAAACTTAACACTTTACCTTGTCTTTTTCTTGTTTCATTCCTTCTGCCTTTCGTAGCTCATATTAACCATCGATGTCTTTTACAGCTTTAATCTTGACCATTGATTTGATTTCTGTTATGGATTCTCAACGAAAACTTTGCGACTATCATCAGCTGTTGATCTTCCTTGTAGATAAAATCTCGGTCATTGATCTTCTCCTTCATAGATTCCACATTGGATCCTCTGCAACTATTATCAGTCGTTGATATTCTTGCAGAAACCATCTCAGCCATTGATATTTTGAATTTGTGAATCAACGTTTAACTTACCTAAGTGTACTCAAGCTTGTAACAAATTCCTTTGGATAAAAAATCCGTTCCCACTCTCGGCTATCAAATAACTTGCTAGTTAATCAGCGAAAGAGATCGCTGATCATCCGATTAGTGTCTTCACCAAAGAAATGGTGGACTTCAAAACTATTAAGTGCTTTTCATAAATATTTCATGCAAATCAACAGTTTCTCACAACTTGTAACTTCTCCCAATGAAATCATTGTGAGTTGTTGAATTTTTCTAAGATTGATCTTGGCCGTAAATCTGGTCTTAAATTCCAACGATCAACTTCTGATTTCGCATCCTGATCGTTCCTTTATCTTCCTCGTTCTTTCTCCTGTGAAATTTCCTTATCATCGTAGATCTTCTCCAAGATCGATCTCCACCGCACAATAAAAGGCAATTTGTTTAGGTTTAACTTGGGCGCTACTTCTAAGTGTGAAATCTCTTTTCAACCGTTGATCTGATTTATTTTAAGGATCACTGTTTAACTATGGATTCAACGAGTTTCTAGTTGATTTTGGGTTTAGTTCAATGTATGTTAATTGGATCTGGAAACTATCCTAGTGCTCACAGCCACACCTTGATTCTGTTGACTGAACATGATTTGAGAAAATTTAACCAATTGCGCTAAGTTTCCTATAGGATTTGTATAGTTTAATTACGATTTTTCTCTATGCAAATTAGTTTCACCCACAATATTGAGTAACTCAAAACTAAACTGTAAACAAGAATTATGGTTTCATTCATCAACCTAAATTCGTAATGTGGAATTAAGGAAGGAATTACATAAATCAATTTTAGAAGGAAATACATAGCAAGAACATCTAACACCGTGTAAAAACAGAGGATTCAATCCATTAGATGTGGATTTATAAAATCTACATCATTCCAACATAACAGATCAATGACATACAGACTTAAGTAACTCAGCTTAGAACAAAATAATAATTGCTATAGTAGTTCATTACTAACAATTCCTTAATGTGGGTATGAATTCCCAATACCAATTACGTTGAGAACAATCTAACATTGCACGAGTCTAGGATATACAAAACATGGTCAATGAATCTACAGAAATGCATAAACAATAATTTATGGAAATATAGTTTCAATTTACATTTCACATATACATCCTACTGCATCTAAATCATTCATACGAAACATAGTAGGAACCTGTAAACAATACTGGGGAAAAAATGTGGAGAAGTTGTTCCTCCCAACCAACTCTCAGAGCATCCAAATTACTTTCTCCAGAACCCTCAAGCCTATTCGTTGAACCACAAGAGAAAAATATCTTAATGTGCCATCTCTTGCATTATACATATGTTAATATTCATCCAATGCTAGCATCCTGCTGCTCATGGAGATACTATTTAATCTTATTTTCCAAGGAATCGGTCATTTAAGAGCCTACTGCTCTTTAACAACTCAACTCGGAGTGCATACCTGATTTTTGGGGATGATTCCTCCTACATCTTGAGTTCTCACGTAGTGGTCTCTTCCACTTACCATTTTCTTCTTGTGGGTCATCAAATATCCTTTCAATAGCTATATACACTTTTTGTTCTCTTTCAGCATATTTAATTAAATAAGGAATGTTTTACTACAAGATGTTCTATTCTTGACCTCCTGTAAAAGAATAATAAAATTATAATCAAAGTATTTTCCAACAGAATTAATAATTGTTAATTTAGGGGGTATTACACTCTTCTTCCACTTCATCATGGAAGAAGGAATTCTTTGCATCCACCTTATGTACCTTCAATTTGTTTGAAGATATAATAGCCAAAACCAACCTTATGCAATCTATTCTTGCAACATGGGTGAAACTTGCATTGTATTCCAATCCATGAACTTGTGAATACCTCTTTGAAACTAATTGATCCTTTCAATTGGTAGTAGATCCATTTGCTGCTATTTTGGTTTTATAGATCCATTTTCACTTAACAAAATTTTTACCCTAGAGGTAATGGGACAATCTCCCATGTCTTTTTGTTTTATAGTGAATCATATCCATCATCTTGTAAATTTTTCTTTAATATTCAAACTAGGGATAAACAGTGCATGCAAATATCTACTGATAACCACAAATGAATGTCTTTTATAATATGCAGCAGAGTATAAAAATGAGAAATAAATCATAGAATCACATCAAAATATCGACACTATTATTTTGGGTATGGAAACCCTCGGAAAAAACCAAGATGGGAAAGTCGATGCAGCAGCCAAATATAGATTTTAATATGAGAAAATATTGAACTTTTACAATCACAACAAATTCACCCAAACCTCATGAATGCAGTACCCGGTAAAATCACTAGGAAAATCCCAACTAAACATCAATACCCTCTTTTGTGAGTGTACAACCCAGCTGTATGAAGCTCGGTGATCCTGCTGCTCGTTCCTTTGTCTTCTCAGCTAAATCCTCTCTTTGAATTTATCTCCCTGTCTATATCCTGTCTCTATCAGAATACAAGTGTGTGTGTCCTATCGAACAATTGATCTCTCTTTTATAACTTTAGGTAAAGAGAAAACCAAAATCTCACTTTCACTTTAACAGTGGTAAAGAAAAAACCCTAATTTCACTTTCACTTTAACTAGTGTTTCACTAAAGTTAATTTAGATCACTTTAATTTAGTAAACTTAGGAAAACTAAATTAAATACAATTGGTTTCCTAATTTAAGTCTTATGCATGCAAGAGCACATGCATGGAGGAAAACATTCCTTATTGTTACTAGTTTAACACTCCCTCTCAACGAGGAAGGGATTCAATAGAAACCCCAACTTATCCCTGAAATTAACAAAACTATATCTACAAAGTTCCTTGGTGAAAATGTCTGCCACCTGATCATTTGTCTGTATATACTCCAACCAAATGGTTCCTCTCTGAACACAATCTCTCAAGAATTGGTATCTGATGTCTATGCGTTTTCTCCGGTCATGGAACACTGGATTCTCAGATAGTCTGATTCCACTCTGATTGTCACAATGAACTACTATAGTCTCTATCTCACACTTGAACAACCTTGCAAGTAACTTCCTCAGCCAAATACCCTCACAAGCAGCCATGTTGGGTTCCATGTACTCTGCCTCTGCTGAGATCAATGTAGCTGACTTTTGCTTCTTGCTAAACCAAGAGACAACCCCTAATCCAATGCTAAAAAGACAACCTGATCTACTCTTCGGTCCTCTACACATCCTTCCCAGCCAACATTTGTGAAACCTGGTAACTATACACTCCCCCTTCACTCATAAGCCAATCCATACTCCATTATACCTCTGATGTGGAGACGTATGTTCTTTGTATCCATCCAATGCACTCTTTGAGGGTCCACCATGAACTGACTCAAAGAGTTGACTACAAAGATGATGTATGGTAGTGTAATGTCCCCAAAAATTGAAAAAAAAAATTATATGCTAGTGAAAACTACTCGAAGGGGATCATTATTAATCATGCGGAATTACATGCGCTACTTATACTTTCGATCTCTTCAGAAACTTCCCATACTGTCTTGTTAATATATTATCCATTCAGTGATTATTAGTCCATTTAATTCTTATGTCTTAATTTTGTTATTTAAACTATTTGTACATCTGAGTTATTACTGTCGGTGAATTAATGAATTGTATAGATCATTGTTTTACTCCTGCACATGTGTACTTTGTTTATTAAATAAAAACTAACTTAACTTTGTTGATGGGAATAAATTGGTCAAGTGGCAGGACTTGTTCTCCCATGATGATCTGAGAGGTAAGGTATTACTTGGTTACACAGGCTTACTTAGTTCAATTGAACTAAGGCACCTCTTTTATTCAGTTACGAAGTTCATTACTTTGCAACGGGATCGGGTGTAAAGTGTGTTGACTGACTTGATCCTAGAGGACCTGCTGTTAGTTGTTATGTTGCTTATTGAATTGGTTTTATAACTTGGTAAGTGTTATTATCGTCAATGTGGATACTATGGCTAAATTTCATGTACACTAATTATTCTTCGTTATGTTTTGAATTCGTTAGTTTATATGTCATTAATATATTTTACACTCTAAGTATATTCTTACTATACCTATTAACAACTCTTATGTCCTTTTATTGATAGGTTATTATACTGGTTTAAGAGCAGACCTTTGTATTTTTATAGCCCGAGATGTTATCATGGCATATTTTGTATTCCATGGATCTTAAGCGTAAATACCTTGTTACTAAGGGATTAAAACCCTAATCTCTAATCCTATGGTCTAAACATTATCTAAATACTTAAAGCATGGTTCTATGACTTTGTACTAGCGCATCCTATAGACTATTTATTAATGTAATTCTATCCTAATTTTTTTTGTAATATGTTAACGTTTGACAGCGTTTGGGTGATGACATAACATATGGTATGAACATACCATCGCAGGGTTTAAGCTATTAGCATGGTGAATAAAACCCACGAGATTGCAACGACATTGAACTATGGGAAAGTGGGTTTGGAAAATCAATAGTGGTTACCAGTTGGTGCATTTACCATTCTTGGAAATTGTGGCAGCCCCAAGCTTAGGACTTGGTTCACGATTTAGTTTGGCCATTTTTTAGGGTCTATGGAGGAAATGAGTCTCAACTCTTTGCTGCGAAGGAGATTATGCCCTAGAGATGAAGGTAAACTTCTTCTAGTTTCAAGGTTGCATTTTATGCTTGGTTTCATGGCTCCTTCATAGTTATACTTCTCAACCCTGTAATGTATTGGGTTGTGGTTGCAGGTAGCAGGGTAACGATGATGGGGTGGCTCCATACTTCATTGTATCTCCAATGTATTACAAATGAGGCCATAGTAAGCCTGCTATTCAAGCTTATGATTTCCACCTTTCAGCCCTGTGGTAGAGCTAAGTTTCGACTGGTTGTTGGTTGGGGTTTTATGCTGTAGCAATTTTGATTTTTCCTTTGGGCTTATGATTATAGACTTGTTTTTTAAATGTTGAGGCATTATGTCGTGAATCGATTCTTAGTCCATTCGGCTCTATGTAATTTCATTTTCGTTATGTGAATCGATATTTTTGGTTTTGGGCTTTATAGCCATGGGCTGCACCATTGCTTGTAATGGTGCCATAGCCCATTGGCACTTCTATCTAAACCTTGTTCTCGACCTTTAATGGTGACTATGTACCAAAATTGGGATCTTTGTGTAAATAGATATATGTATTGTTTGTATATAATGGTAATGGTTAACTTGATATATTGTGTATACAATTTCCTTCTGCGTTTTTATTGAGTACTATATTTAAATGGAGTTGGGGTTTTAAAAACAGAGGCATTTGCCTAATCGGATGCTCTATGTGTAATTCCATTGATTAGCTTTGATATTGTAATATTTTGATAGCGTGGGTAAAGGCCATGCTGTAAATGGCATTATCCTTTCCCATATTGCTGCAATAGCTTGTATAATATTGTTTATGGTATTCGGTTCTTAAGTAAAATGGACTGTGGAAATCCATGGGTTGGAAGCCACAGTATCCAATGCTTACCGTAGGTTTAAATTTTGATGGACTGTGTGATAAAAAGGTTATTGGCCGAGGCCGTGCTGTAGCTAGGGTCTTATGACCTCTCTACTAGCGTATGCATCATTATTTATATGGAATTTGACGTGTTTGTAAAATACAACCCATATGCTTAGTGTAAGTTGTGTCCTGTGTAGCAATATAAACAATGGATTTATATTCAAGATTTTTTTATGTGCCTTTGTTATGATCAGGCTTTTATTTTCTTTGAAAACTAGCCATAAGGTTATACGATTTGGATTTCAGTTTACTATAATATACTATGGTTGTTATTAGTGTGTTGCCTTGGGTTTTGAACATCCATGGGATTCATTGTCGCGACCTGTGTTGGCATAGAAAAGGGTTTTTAATGTAACAAGTTGTAATGAAATGTATTTTAATAAATAAAACAAATCGGGCTTTCATTCCCACATGATTCGATTCTTGTTACTGTTTGCAATATATGGATTTACGATATGATTTTCTGTATAAGATATATTATTTTAATTTGGGATAAGGTAATTTTTGTTGAGTTATGTGATTTTTTTTATGGTTATGTATAGATGGATAAGTTAGAACTGTGGATTCTGTTATATGAATTATGATCAAAGAATTGTAAGGGACCACATGGATGGTCGTGATGCCTCCTCTGATTATTTATAATGTTACTTCATTTATGTGGAGTATTTTTAATGTAAATTTGTAATATGGATACAGACCTTGAAAGGTCTAAGATGAGTTATTTAATTTTGGAATTTAAATGTGTAGATAGTTTTCATATATGTATATACCGGATGGCCTTATTATATATATATATATATGAAGTCGTTCTTCTTGTAAATAATACCCTAAGGTATTTATTTAGTATATTTATTTCTTTAAACTTACTCCTATGATTAAATCTACTATAATATGAAACATGTATCTATTGACAAATGTAATATGTCAGTAGAGATATAAATAATAGGTGAACATTAAATAGCAAGTGTAGATTTACCTAGTTTACAGTATTAATTTCTGAGTATTAAATGAATACATAAAACAAACTTTAGAGATGGAAACCTAGCTATATACAACCTATGATAATATTTACCATCCTAGATAGTATTGAAGGAAATAAAAACCCTAGCAAAATCTAGGAAAAACATCAATTACATAGGGTTAGTAAATTCATTGGAAACATTCATCTAACATATTCATTATATAATCTAGAAGATAGCATAGATAGTTTTAGTGCAAGAAATTGTTCTCAAACTATGAAATAACAAGCCAACACAATCTCAATAAATACAATTAAGTAAAATAGGTATTTTAGGGTTTTGGTTGTACAGTTTGTAAACAAGAGGGAAGAAACTCCACAAAGCTAAATCAAACACTGAATCACAAACCTTTGATGGAATGATATGGATAACATATAAAACATAAACCAACACAATAATCACAACACTGAATTCCACCCACAGTTAACAAGCATTTCATGTATAATAACCTTAAACAAGAAATGAGTATATCAACTGAGTGATTAACACAAATCGGAAATGAAACTAGACAATAAGCTAAATAGGGCTTATAGTTGCATATATTTCATAATCAGTCTTCCAAAAATACACAAGAGTTTTTACACTTAGCTTCATAAACCACGGCTTGATAGCCTCCCCTTGCAACAAAAATCGAACCCTTGGTCCTTTCCCAAAGTTACATTTATCTTGTTTTTTCAAAAACAGTTATATAACTAAACAAACTACCTTTAGGTTATCTATCGAATTGTTCAATAAAACCATCATTATACAAAAATGAAATAACTTTTACAAACTAACTAATAACTGCTTTTCTTAAATTACTTTTACAAGTCCTTTAGTGCCTCTACTAAAAGAGCAATTCCTTCTAAATCTTGGGTCTTCCTTTTTTCTTTCTGGTGATCTACTTCCAAATCTTCAACTCTTTTTGCCAGCTCCTCATTCTACTGTGTCAGCTCTTGAATAATTTGTTTTAGTTCTGTAAACAGGATCTTTGTTTGTCCCTTTCTTTTTAAAGCCTCTTTAGAAACTGAAATTAATTCCTGATAATGACTATTTACCTCTTCGAAATCTTCTCTCAGTCTTCTATTTGCAGTCACTAATCCTTCATTGGTCTCATGTAGGTACTCAATTTGATATTTGTATTGTTTGATACTCCTCTGCAAATTTTCATTTTCAGAATCAATGCACCTTCCTTCTAATACTGGATGCATTCCTTCTGGCATCCAAGGGATTTTCAGCTTTCTGAGGATATTTTCATCTTCTTCCATATGCTCTGTCAAGGTCACAAAGGTTTTTGAATACTCATTGGCTTTAATATTGCATTGGACTGATTTCTCAGTAAGCTCTCCTTTCTCTACACAAGAACTCTTTAAATCATTTTGATGCTGGTCTAAAATCATCTTCTTTCAAACCTCCTTCAATATTTATGAGATCTTGGTTTCAGTGAAAACTGGTTTATTTTTTGAAACTATTTGCTTTTTACCCTTCATAACCTTTTTATTTTGATCTTCATTGTCTTCTAATTCTTCCTGAGATGAAGAATCTTCAATTACTGTAATATTCTTTTCAGCTAGTTTAGAGTTTAACAACTTCTTCATATTTAATTTGAGTTTGTTCTTTGACCTAGTCTTGGGCCTCCAAGTTGTTCCAATTTCTCCTAACATTTTTAAAACTTTCCCTTGATGTGTAATAGAAGATAGTTCGACAAATTTCATTTTCCTCCCTCGCAACATTGTCTCTTCTTAAGAATGTGTATGTATATCCTGTTTGGTGTGAACCCTAGCTTCATCAGATAATGACCTTTCCTCTTCTTCAGAGAGTACTGTAATAGGAACTTGTTCCTACTCTTTCACACGTTCCTTTACACCTTGGTTCAATCCCTCAGGAAAAGCATCTTCTACAAGCTCCATTTCCTTCACTTCTGACTTTGAAACTTTGTTTTCCTCAATATTGATTTGTTGTTCAATTTCAATGTTTTCATATTCTTGGTTCATATATTTTCCTGGTTCACTATGTTCTTAATTCTTGACTGTGACTCTCTTTTTAAGCTTCTTGACCAAATTCTGACCTTTATTCAATTGTCTCTTCTGAGATTTCTCTTCCTTCTCTGTTTGAAAAACAGACCAAAATAAGAAATAATCCCATGTTTTCTCCCTTTTTTGAAGTACAGTGCTTATGACTAGTTTTATAAGCCCATGATGAAACACAGATTGTTTGGTGTGATCTTGATGCTCCTTCACCCTGCTAGACATATTTTGTAAACTTTTCAAGAAGAAGAATGGGAGATTCATTTTGGCTTCATGGCTGACATGTTGCAAAAACCTAAAATGATACTTAAAAACAAAAGAAAATATCCCGTCACAAGTGATATAACTTTGTAGGATTTTAATTGGCTCTATCCATTCCAGTTGAAATTTCTAAATAGGTACTCCCTTTCCCCAATCTGCTACTGCATCTGGAAGTAAGTATTTATGTGCATCAAAGCTGAAAGGTAATTTTTTAAACCAGTATTCACCCTCATCTATGATCCCTGTAGCTTCTGCTAACAATTCTCTGGTCAACTTAAACTTCAAAGTATCAAAAGTCACCATATATTTATCCAAACACTAAGCAAATGTATAAGAGACTTCTGAGTGATATCCCTCAATTCTTTCAAAAAAACTTAGCGACCTTGCCTCTAAAAACAGTTTTGCACAGTCTGGAAAAATTTGAACCCAGCTCATGTCTAAAGGTTTAGCTCTATTGGTTTTACCACTTCTTTTCATTTCGAATAACTGTCAAATTGCTTCTTTGAGTAAAACAAACTCTAAAACTATTAAAATCTTGACAATTTGACACACAATGCTATAGTGGGAAACCAAAACCCCAAACTGGACTGTATCACTTTAAGTTGATAAATGCCTTAATTCCATTGACAGAGAATCTGACATTAAGTATGAATTAGGTTTACATACTAATAATCTTCATTCAATTCCATCATTAATCCTTTCCTTAGTAAAAACCAAAATACATGGACTTTGATATCAATTCGTAGCCTACCTATCAAAGTGATGAATCCAGGTGCTAGAATCATGCTTCCTTGACTGTCAGGTGTCCAATTTCATTCCTCAATCTTCTTTGACCACTACGATAACTCCAAATGATCGCTCCTCAAAGCCCTAAATTTCTGACCTGCTTTAGTATTTGATTACACACTGCTAATACTTCGCTACTAACTCATCTGATCTTCGTGCACTTTAGGGGATACGAAATTCAAGGTGAATTTGTCTCATCGTGTTTAATCATCATTATTCCATCACTCTACAACAGACCACAGCAACTCGCCCTCATGATGATTTGATTAAAGTATTAACACCCATCACAATGATCATTCTGGAGGAAATGCGTATGAAATCCAGTAACCAAGTATGAATGACCTCTCATGTGTGATAATTTTAAAAAAAATTGAACAAAAAATCATGATTTTCGAGCTGCGCGCTTTTCTTGTAGCACATGTGTGTAATTTTTTCAGGCTTGCGCTACAAGAAAGTCTGCTTTAATGATTTTAAAAAATATAACACCTAGCAATGATTTAACTTTGGTAAAATGATCTAGATCAAAACTTTATGATATTTTTAGGACCTTTTTAATTCATATAAACATTCTATACACCCTTTAACTGTGAATCTCGATAAATAAAATCAATATTGAAAAATAAAACTAAGAAATCATATAAACATGAAAATTAAAGAAAAAAGATTAAAACTATCCTAATAACCAAAACTTTTACGAGAAATGAACAAAACCAACTTTCAAAACATAAGAAAAAACATTAAAAATGAGAAACAAAAATAGGATATAACAGCTAGCTCCTGCTGCAGGATGAAGTCCTCCCTGTGAGGCTTCAAGAACCTATAGATTAGTGCCTTTTGTGCTGTAACTGCAACTACCTCCTAGTCTGCAAAAATTCCATTGGGTCATGGAGTCTTTATTATGTTATCCACACCGGTATATATAATGAAAATCCAATATCCATCTACAAAACTGTAAAAATGCTTGAGGAAACGTCCATTAACTAGATTAGACAATTCCTCACCATTCAAATTCTGTAACACAAAGGTATTATTCTCCAGAACTTTTGATACTATGAACGGGCTAAACCATAGATTATAAAACTTGCCATGCTTTCCCTTCTTCTCCTTTCTAGCATCCCATCTCAAAACCATATCTCCATCTGAAAAAGAGTTCTCTTTGATTTTTCTATCAAACTTTTCTTTGATCTTTGTCCTATATAGCTGAGGTTTTTCCTCTACTATTTCTCATTTCTGCTATAACTCTATCAGTGCATAAATTCTTCTTTGCATATCACTAGGTTCTTCCTAACAATATTGAAAAAATTTCATCACTAGAAGACCAAGTTGGATAGGAAACACTGCATCAGTACCATATACCAATTGGAAAGGAGAAGTTCCAAATTCCTTTTTAACTGTTATTCTATCTACCCACAATGCATATTTTAAAATTGAATCCCATGATCGTTTATTCTACTTCAATAACTTCTTGATATTATGAATAATATTCTTATTAGTTGACTCAGCTAACCCATTTCCTTGAGGATAATAAGGTGTTGAGTGTTTCAACATAATCCCATTCTTTTCACAGAATGCCACCATAGCCTTAGACTTAAAAGCTTGAGCATTATCAGTCAATAATTTCTTGGGACATCCAAATCTACTAAGAATATTTTCCTGAATAAAATCTATGATTACCTTATCTGTTGCATTTCTTGTGGGAATAGCTTCTACCCATTTAGTAAAGAAATATGTAGCAGTCAAAATCCATTTATGATTCCCTGAAGATGAAGGATTTATCTCTCCTATGAATTCCAAACCCCATTGCTGAAAAGGGGCATTAACTGTAATTGATTTTAATGCCAATGACATCAACTTTTGGTTACCAGCAAACTTCTGACAAGGGATACATGCTCTTACCTTCTGATATACATCGAAGAATAAAGAGGGGCAATAATATCCGACTCTTATAATTTTATATGCTGTTGCCTTCCAATACTTATGTCCCCCACAAGCACCTTCATGTGATTCAAAGATTATTTCTTCAATTTCTGGTTTATCCAAACATCTAAGCAAAATCCCTCCTGGATCTTTCCAAAACAGATGTTGTTCTATCAAACAATATTTAGTAATTCTCAACTTCAAAGACCTAGCATATTTCTTCTCTAGATGTTATGGACATTGCAAATACAAAATAAAGTGTACAATATCTACATACCATGTGGATTCTGCATAGTGGTCGATAATATTTTCTTTCTCCTGCTCTACTTGAATTTCTTCCTGTGCCAGCTATTTTTCCATGAGATGTAGACCTAAAGCTTGGAAATTTGAATCAGCTAGCAATTTAGCTAAACCTTATCCCTTTACTAGCTTTGTAGGTCTAATGTCTGCATCATATTCCATTATTTTTGCAATCCATTTCCCTCTTTTTCCTTCACTATTAGGTTGAGTCAAAACATCCTTAATGGTAGCATTAGGTACACAAGCAATGACCTTGGAATGTAAAACATAAATTCTGAAAAACTTTAATGCCTTCACCAAAGAATAAGCTTGCTTCTATAAAGTACTATACTTGAGCTCTGAGTCTCTGAGGGTCTTGCCGAAAAATGCAATTGGTTGTTCAAGTCCATATTTATTCTTCTGTAATAAAACAACAGCTAAAGTATCCTCTGAAGCAAAATAAGAAGTCAAAAATTCTTTTGTAAAATCAAGACTTACTAGTACTGGTGCTTCAGTAAGAGCTACCTTAATCTTTTCAAATGAACTTTTAGCTTCTATAGTCCACTTAAATTCCTGATCCTTCTTCAACATAGCTATAATTTGTTTAATGGTTTCAGCAAAATTTGGTATGGACCAACACAGAAAATTTATCTTTCCAATAAAAGATTGTACATCCTTCTTGCTCCTTGGTAGACTAATTTTCAGAATAGCTTTTACCCTTTCTGGATCTATCCTTATGCCATCAGTTGAGACTAAATGGCCTAACAACTTACCTTATTGTACAACAAAATGTGACTTTTTAGGATTAAGAGACAAACCATATTTTCTACATTTTAGGAAAGTTTGTTTCAAGTGTTTTAGGTGCTCCTCATCAGATTGTGATAAAACTGTAATATCATCTAAATAGATTACTACAAACTTATCCCTCTCTCCCACAAAGGCTATGTCCATAGCCCTTTGAAAAGTAGCTCCAACATTCATTAATCCAAAAGGCATTTTGTCATACATGAAAGTACCCCAAGGCATAGTAAAAGCTACCTTTTCTCTGTCATCAGGGTGCATTGCAATTTGATTATACCCTAAAAACCATCTATCATTGAAATTCTTTGTGCACCAACCACCTTCTGCAATATTTGTTCAATCTTTGGTAAAGGATAATTTTCCTTTAATGAAGATATATTCAGATTTCAAAAACCAACACACAATCTGATTTCACCATTCTTTTTTCTGGCAGGTACTAAATTGGAAACCCATGAAGAATACCAGAGGGGAACAATAATCGTGGAATCTAATAATTTTTTCACCTCCTTTTCTATAATAGGAAACAAAGCTAGATTTATCCTCCTTAATTTCTGTTTGAAAGGTTTAACATTTGGTTTCAAAGGCACTTTATGCTGTATAATAATAGTATCATATATTTTCAAATCCTCATATGACCAAAAAAATCAACATACTCTTTTAATAACTTGATGTACCTGTTTCTTTGTTCTGTTGTGAGTGCCTTTGAAATCTTCACCATTCTAGGATGTTCCTTAGTACCAATATTGCAATCAATCACATTTTATTCTGAAGATTGCATAACTGGTTTTAAAGGAGTATCATCCTTCGAAAAAATTCTCTCCAAAGGTACCAAACCTTTAGGAATGAAATTACCTTTTAGCTCAATGATTTTGTGACCTACAATTTCATTTTCTGCAACACCTTCAAAATATTCAATTTCATCTTCTTGTTCTTGATCAATTAAGGAATTGGAAAACTCACCTGCAGCTCTAAAAACATTTTTATCTCAATATCATCTTCAAAAACTCTCCATTTCTTTACATTATCAGGCACATAAGGTTTGTACCTAACCTCAATAGGATACTTCAACTGTGTTGTTTTAGGAATCCTGAAATGTGTAGCTGCTAGGGAAAGAGAATCAACAGTTTGGTTATGATCCTGATGAGTCCTGGAAAATCACAGGCAACAACAGCAAGGGATTCTCCCTTGTAATGTTCCCAACTAGCCTGTTACTATTTGGTATGGGGAATCCGTCCGGTTTACGGTCCGGCTACCGTAGGTCAAAGTAACCAAAAATAAAAGGTTTTACCGATTGCGGACCGGTCCATCGTGTATGTTTTAGTTTTATGTTTAAGTATAAGATGAAAGTGACTATCTAATAATGCAAATTGATAGAGAATACGAGGAGCGTCAGAATGTGATGTGCAGGTTCTTACCTCTCGTCTTAACTCTCGCGCATCTAAATCACACACAACAAGAAATGAAAACTAACTATCTAACATATCCCTAGGGAGAAATATTATCATTCATCAATGAGTAATGTGTTTTGCGCATGCATTAAGAAAAATCACAGATAGTTGTTACTTATTTCAAAATACATGAACATTTATAGATATATGAACAACCAGATAGCTAATTGTTTATGAACAACATTCATTACTCATAGTGTAAATTTCATAGAATAAACTAGAGAGCATTCATACAATAACATAGGTTCAAAGAGTTAGAACGATCTCACAGTTAATTGACACAAAGATGAAAACAAAATATTTCACATTCAACACATCCATGGCACAACATTTGAAAAGTTCCACCAAGCTTTCTCCAATCGGAAACTTGTAATTCTTATTGCAAAAGGAAATAGTTCTTCTTACAACATGTCCTCATAAATCTCAATGGGAAAAAGTCCCTCTTTCCCTCTAATTATCCTATACTTATACTACAAGCAAAACTCTTGGGCTACCCCTCAGAAACCTTTGGGATCCCCTAGCCGTTTAATCTCACACCTTTGTCCTTTTGTGAGTGTTCATGATTCATACGAACGTTACATTTCAGATTTATGATTTAAGAGCACTTTTATGAAAAGGGACCAGCTTGGTAACTAACGAACTTTTCCAAGCCTAGGCCTCTGCTTATATTTATTATGCTTAGTAATCTGTCGGTCCCTTGCTAGACCCTGTTGATCTCAGACCTGACTTTCTTCTTCTCTATCCTCATCTCTTCTTGTGCTTTTTCTTTCTCTTTTGTCTTCTAGACATGTCTTCTCTATAGCAGCAATAACCCTGTCATGAATAACCAGTCCTTAAATCACTTAGTGTTTGAAAAAGTAACACAAATTGTATCAATACATGCATTCTGTGAAATGAACTATAAACAAATCTAAAGTATGAAAAGATAAGGAAAAGAGAATCTTGCAAGCTGGGCATGAAAATCCTCTAAATCCACTATCCGAACTAAAAACACAAGTCCAAAAAAATAGAATTTTATCTCAGTCTAGGCCGCATGTGGACCAATTCGACATCCTTTGATGAAAACATGAAGAATTACAAAATAACCACCATTTCTCAAAACGCCAAACCCCCAAACTGCGCTCTACATCTCAAAAACCTTGACTCGACCAGCGTCTATGGGAAACTTCGCCATCCCATAAAATAGAGTGATATCACAACAAATAGTGGGAAAACCCTACCGACAGTCGAAATCAAAAAACACTAAGCATCAGGGTATCAGTTCAATGAGGAGCCACAACGGTGGGTGATGGACAAACTCTAGTCTTCGCAATGTTGGAGAGAAAAAAAATTAAGTGTCGTCGTAGTCAAGCATTGGACCTCAGAACCACTACAGCATTAGACGGCTAGTTCAATGAGGAGCCATAACAGTGGAATTCAGATGGACCAAGGGTTCCGTGGCAATAGAAAATATCGATGAAAAATCAGAACAAAACAATGACAAACGAAACAACTATATGTCAAATAGTTAGTCTGCTGAGGAGCCGCAACAGTAGATGACATAAGGAATACGGCTTCCGATTAAAGTCATAAACCGTTCCGAGAGAGAAAATCAACAATATCACAAAGTCAAAACCACAGCATTGGCAAAGATAAGAGCTAACCGTCAGAACATTAAGCGTTTAGCTTCCGTAACGGCGGCTACATAGAGAACTACGGCCCCGATTCTTTGTTCAAATGACTTCCGACAGTGGAAAAGGAAATTATCAACAAACCAAAAATTCAAGTTCAAGTTAATCAAAAGAGACTCATTCAACTCCAAAAATGTTAAACAATTTATCTCAATTCAACAAAGTTCAGCATGTTGGAGACATTTACCATCATACACACTCTTTTGGTCAAATTGGCCTAGTTAAACCACTATCCTAAGTTTAATTGACATCAGTGGAGCATTAATTGTCATCATCCAGTCACACGCACACCTACCTATAGTCAAGGAGGCTAACTTAGCCTTCTCCTACAGTCAAGGAGGCTAACTGGAGCACTCCAGGGGTGGTTTGTGTGACATTAATGCACCTAATTGCTAACTAGTGCTTACTTTCAGTTCAACCATTCAGTTACAGTCAGTTAAGGTGCCTCCAGTCATTAAATATATTATTTTATGATTATTTATTATTATTTAATGATATGGAGTCAATAAGGCGCCTCCACCAACTTTTGATGGTCAGTTCAGCTTCAATTAACCTCATCGGGGTTCATTGGAGTCATGCAGCACTAGCACTTGATGGTTGGATTGCTATGACATCTGTTTGATCTCCTTCAGTTGAGATTCAGTCATTTATTGCACTCTGACTTAAGTTAGGGTTTGGTGAGTCAATTAGGGTTTTGGTCAAGTGGTTAACTGAGTGAGATTGCATGGTTGAGATTCAGTTAAGCTAGACTCACTCACTGAATTCGAATTGTCTCCTTAGGTATTCGAATTCTTCATGGATTTAAGCCATTGCTCAGCATTGGTATTGTAACCCTTTATTTTTTTATTAAATATACAAAGAGGAAACCAATTCTTGTTCCGATTATTTTCCAATTCATGAGTATTTGTCAATTATTCTTTGATGATTTTGATTCCTAGTTCCTAGATCATGTGCAAGAATTATAAGGTATCAGAGCATGCGGCGGGATGAAGATCAATCTCTCAAGAACAAGCTTTTTGACAGATTTCTCCATGAAATTTGAGCAATATCTCAAAAATCCAGCACTGCACCAGAAGCCAAGGCTTACCACTCAATATCCCAAGTAAAGAACTTGTTGATCAAGCTTGATTGATTGACTATGCTCGGTGTGATGAAAGCCTAGAATGTGCAGGTTGTCCGACCTTATTTTTCCTTTTTTGTTTTGATTTTCAGGTTTCTACAAGTGAAGCATTCGCTACAAGCAAATCCAGATGGCCTCCTCAGTACCTCTGTTGACTCCATACAATTTCCACACATGGAAAGGTAAAATGGAAAATCAGTTAAAATGCAAAGGACTCCATAGAATCACCATGGACACTGAAGTTGAGCCTGGATCCACCATAGAAAAATCAAGATTCTTGAACAAGAAGGATGAAGCCTTCAGTTTCTTATACCTCTCTATTTCCGATGACCTTCTCTTCCATCTTATGGATCTGAAGACACCGAAAGAAATATGGGACAAATTGGAATCTCTATAGGGAAAGCATGATGACTTGAGAGTTTACCAACTCGAAAATGAACTCATGTCTCTCCAACCTTCCAATTTCGAGACTCTGAATGATTTCTTTACAAAGTTCAAGCACACTGTTTTTATCTTGAAGCAATGCAAAGTGGAGAAGGAAGATGATCAGCTCATCCTAGCCATCCTCTCCAAACTTGGGGCTGATTATTAATTTTTTGTTTCTACATTCCATGCGGGGAAGCTCACAACCCATGGATGGAAGATGCCTACACTCAATGCCTTCATTGAGTCCCTAACTAGTGAAAATGACAAGCTTGTCCAGATGGGGATCATCTGATCTTCCCATGATTAATACCTCTATGTCTTGGGGCCCAAAGATGTGAAGGGTAAAGGAAAACAACAAAAAAATCAGAAAACTAAATTTGATGCTCCAAATCCTCGAGTTGAAAATCAACAGCATGATGAATCTTTCGGCTCAAGGAAGAACAAAGGAAAAGGGCACAATGGGAAAGAAAAAGTCAGGTGTTCTTACTGAGGGACGGGTTTTCACCCTGAACATGCATGCATGAAGAAAAATCTTGATGAAGCAACCTCTCTCCTTGAGAGGAATCACATCAATCTTCCGGAGAGCTTTCGGAGGAGAGATCACCAAGATCGGGAACCACAGCATGAGAAAGGTCATGCCCTTATGGCAAGCACTTCGAAGTCCAAATCAGTGATGACTGACAGTGGAGCTTCGAATCACATGATGTCTAAAAAATACTCTTTTTCATCCTTGGAGACCAGCAAATCCATTCCCATCCACTTGGGAGATGACTCCACCATCATTTCCGAAGGACAAGGTACTGTAGATCTAGAAAATGGTTTTTTTTTCTGAAGTTTTGTATGTACCGTCTCTAGCAGCAAATATCCTTAGTGTCTATCAGATGAAACATATAGAAATGCCTAAGAGAGTATATTTCATCCCAAATGATGTTGAGATAACAGAAATTTCATCCAAGAAACTCATTGCAAAAGGCCATGCAAATCATCATGCAAAAGCCTATGAGTTCTCTCACTTTGTTGCGGATGCAAAGCCCACCGCTCTACTAACTCATGGAAATGAGGTTAGTAGGCTGTGGCATGAGAGGTTTGGCCATCTTAATTTCAAATATTTGCAGCAATTACAAAAAAAATCCATGGTTGAAGGCCTCCCGGTCATAAAGGCAACCACGAGAGTCTGCAAGGGCTGTGTGATTGGAAAACACCCTGAGCACAAGTTCGATCGAGGGAAGGAAAACTGGGCTACAAGCATATTGGGGCTGATACATTCTTATATCATTTGTCCAATTATTGTCACATCCATGAATGGATCAAGGTACCTCCTTACATTTATTGATGATTTTTCAAGGTATACATGGGTTTTCTTTCTCAAAAAGAAATCAGAGGTATGTGCAAAATTTTCTGAATTGAAGGCCTTGATCGAAAATGCCTCTGGGCTTAAGATCAAGATATTGAGATATGATAATGGAGGGGAGTATGTCAGTAATGAGTTGATATACATTTTCTCCCAAAGTGGTATTCAGGTCCAACATTCAATTCCCTACACTCCTCAATAGAACGTAGTAGCGGAAAGGAAGAACTGGTCTTTCAAAAAGATGACCACCTGTATGTTGGAGTCAAATAAGCTTGTTGCAAATTTGTGGTCTATGTTGAAATATTATAACTTCAAAGAATATTATTTATGTATCTTTTGTGGTCCCTGATGGTCCAACCAGGAGAACCACTTGTATTACATTGTACCTTGATGCTCCTAATCGGAAGAACTAATAAGAGTCATGAGGTAGTCCCCTCTATTTGTAAAGGTGGGTCATCAGCACCCCAGTGTGGTTACTTGAGCCTACATGTGTAACTCAAGCCTACATGAGTTAACTTAAGCCGACATGTTGATTGAGTAAACTTTAAGTAAACGGATGAATATAAATAGAGGTGTAGTGCTCCTCATTTGTGACACACACACTCACTTGGAATAGCGCACTTGTGGAGGAGAGGAGTTGCTAGAGAAGGAGGAGAATCAGGTCTTTGATCTCCTTGTTGGTTTTACCTTTTTCCCTTTTGGGGAATATATATTGAGGAATCTTTTGCTGGGTTTTTCCCTTAGGGTTTTTCCCAGGATAAATCTGTGTTGTTCTTGTGATACTGTTTCTTTCAGTGATCCTGCTTTATATGCTTTTATTATGAAAAATGAAATGATATACTTATGTCTTAGTTAAGCATATGAAAATTTAACATGGAATCAGAGATAACCTGAATAGGGCAGCTTTCACAAGTTACAGAATCTAGGGCTTCTTATTTTTGGTTCTATCTCCACAATCAATCAGCAAAAGAAGGCTAGGATGACTCTCTTTTGAAGGGTGCATCGTTCTGTCGAAGCGGAATTCGATTCCGAGCATTTTCAATTTTCGTTGTGGAAATTAGGGCTTTCTACAGAAGAGGAATTTTTGAGTGATACCAGAATAGGATTTTTATCCTCATAAAAACCGAATTTTAGAGACCTGGATCAATTTTTTTGGTTGGGTGAATCTCCGGGAAAGCCAAACCCTAGTTTGACCCCAAGCTAGAAAAACCCTAAATACTAAAACTGCTATGTTTTGGCACATTCGCTATATTTAGAGATTGGAGAAGGATAAGGAGATGAAAGTTGCAGGGGCCAAATATAAAATCCAGATTAACACTGTGTCCAAAATTCATCCACAGATTCGTTGTATTCCAGGAGATATGTTCTCTCCAAGTTAGGGTTCCAGCCTCTTCCAGAATTCATCCCTAAACAGGACACCTGGGGAGAATTGCAATATCTTGGGCTACAGAGGTCCAAATGGAATTACTGAAGAAGTTCCAGAAAGAGAACAGACTTTAATTTCGTTGGTCCTATTATTAGACTCAGAAGATGAACCATTGACACGTGTCATGCCGTACAACTTCGCTGTTCTGAACAATCCTCTAACAGGTCACCTTGGGAAAATGATCATAACTACAAAATGGTGAAACCAATTCTAATGAAAACTTTGTTGGTGGATCAGGGACATGTAATTTTACCTCAGTACAAAATTTCAGACATATAGGATCAGAAATTTCAGAGATATCACAAAAACAGTAAAAGGAATTTCTGCAGAAGAAATTGGAAAATTAGGGCTTCCTGTTCCGGGAGCTTCCCTCCACTGTTTTAAGAAATGGAGTACATTGGACTGATCCATTTGAAGATATCTATCTGTATATCCAATCAGATCTGAAATATTCTGATTTTTAAAATTAGGGTTTCTGTGACAAACCCTAGATTAGCCAGCTCTGGAACCAGAACGGACACCTCAAATCGGTAAGATCTAATCCTTTGCTATGTTTATTTGAGGTTCTCTTTTCAAAGTGATATATGACATCAGATTGATGATAAGCTTGGTGAAGTTGACAACTTCCAAGCCTAGAAGTATATGATCTCTCTGAAGAAAATGGATTGGACACCTACATGAGCATAGAGGTTCTAGTTTCAGAGGGAGATGAGGCTAGAAGCCTTTCTCAAGAAGAACTTGGTCAAATCCCAGAAGATCATTGATGATTCAATTTCGAATCAACTTGTACTACAAGTGTCTTCCCTAAAGACATTGATGAGGTTTGATTCCTTGACCAAGCTATTTAAAGGGAAGAACATAGATCAGAATATGACCTTAAGAAACCAGTTGAAGAATGTGAAGATCCAGAATGCAGAGACCATGCAGTCATAAGGATCTCTCAAATCAAATAACAACTTCAAGTGGGGAAAGAAGAAGTGAAGAATGCAAAAGTGGTGATGGACACCTTGGATGGCATCCCAGGATCATGAAATTCATTCATTTAAGAAATGTATTTCAGAAGGAAGTGATTACTTTCAGCCGACTTGGGGAAGAAGAAGAAGCTCGTCTCTGAATATCAAGCTCTCATCTTCCAAAGAAGATCCCTCAGTCAATGAGAAATATGAAGATATCAACTCTTGAATAACTTCTTATCCACCTCAGCATTCGGATAAGAAATGATGCTATCATAAATGAAGAAGTCGATGAAGCTGAAGACTCAAGAAGGAGAATACCCATGAAACAAATAAAGATAAGTATTCAATTGTCATTTCATGATATTGTTTTGTTACACATTTGATTATATTCAGTTGATGTGTTATGCATGATAGATTGTTTGCATTAATGACTGTATACTACTAATATGCATGTGATGGGTAAGTAGCTCATGGTGCTATACAACTCTCCATTGCTACTTATCAAACCTCTTTGCTGACATATTGGATTAGTGCACAATCTCAATAATGTCATGGTAGAGATGGAAAGCATCTAGAAAGTCTATGTGAGATATGGTTGAATGTTGTATTGACTAAACAATTGAATGATGCAGAAGAATTTTTCGTTATGCATATGTTTTATGAAATAGTTCTAACCATGCAACTGGTGCATTTGAAATGCAGGAAAGGTCATGTACAGCCTCATTCAAGAAAAGAAGGATGAGACTTGTTCCGAAGAACAAGTAATGACAATTCAAGATTCACTTCAATAAACATGAATCTGAAGCTCCCAGAGTCAGAGACACCATGACGAAAGAAAGAGCTTCAGAGAGTTGTAGATCCACCTTGAAGGATGAAGACCACCATGGGTACAAGAGATAACTCAAGATGAAGAAAAGAATGCTATGGAAGAAGCTATGATCAAAGGATAACAGTTGATCATGGGGAATGATGTATATGATATGATGTACAAAGCAAGGTTCGTGATTCTCCCTAGAAAGAATAGACTATGACATGACATACTCTATTGACCAGTATATGTCAAGCATAGAACCACCTGTGCAGAATGAAGAAGGAAGATGATACTCCACTTCAGGGGGAGTGACTACAGAAAATTATATCTGAGTTCGACAGGGTATGACATGATGGATAGCTTTGTGATGGATCGAGACTTTACCAAGAGTAAAGTAGTTTCCAACCTTCAAGTTTGCATGCAAAAGACTAGGATATGTTGATGACCTGAGAAGACAAACTCATAGAATATGTTGTGATACTAGAATGATGTTTGGGATATAGTACTCAAACCAGAAAGCAAGAATGTGGTATCTTCCAAATGGATTTGCAAGATAAGATATGTTTCTCATAGAAGTAAGGTAAGAGTTGCGGCTAGAGGTTTCTATTAGAAAGAGGGAATTAAATCTGAAGAGACACTTACTTCTGGAAGCAAGGTACATTTCCTTCAAATCTATCATGGTAGTTTCTTCCATGATGAAGTAAAGACAAGCCTTCCTTAATGGTATGATTGAGGAAGATTTTTACATCGAATAGTCATGAGGATTTGAAGTTGAAGACAGAAGGAATCAAGTATGGAAGTTGAAGAAGGCCCTCTATGGCCTGAAGCAAGCTCCCAGAGCTTGGTATGGAAGACTAGATAGTTTCCTGATGAGCATGGGCTTTGCCAAGAGTAAAGTCGATCCTAACCTTTCCTACAAGGTTGTAGAAGATGTACCTATCATTCTATTACTATATGTGGATGACTTATTCTTAACAGGGAATGAGAAACAGATCATGGAAAGTAAGAAGAAACTAGCAGAAGAATTTGAGATGAAATACCTTGGGTTAATGCATTATTTCCTAGGTATATAAGTATGGAAAAGTTCAGAAGGAATCTTTCTCAACCGGGGAAAGTATGTGGTAGAGATATTGAAGAGACTCAATATGCTGAAATGCAAATTCATGGCCAC
>LPNX011028396.1:39964-53127 GCA_001517045.1 Pseudotsuga menziesii
CGAAATATTAGAGTATGATGATGATGCTTCTGATTGAAAGATCAGAGTATGATGATGATGCTTTTGATTGAAAGATCAGAGTATGTTGATGATGTTTCTGATCGAAAGATTAGAGTATGATGATGGTGTTTCTATGTTGATGATGTTTCTGATTGAAATATCAGAGTATGATGATGATGTTTCTGATCGAAAGATCAGAGTGTGATGATGATTATGTTTGACAGATCAGAATATGATGATGATGTTGCTGCTGATCGAAAGGTCAAGGTGCTAAAGATGTTGTTATTGATCGAAAAGTGAAAATGATGAAGATGTTGCCGATCAAAAGGACAAAATGCTGAAGATGTTGTTGCTGATCGAACAATCAAAGTGCTGAAGATGTTGCTGATCGAAAGTTCAAAATGCTGAAGATGTCGTTACTAATCGAACAGTCAAAGTGCTGAAGATGTTGCTGATCGAAAGGTCCAAGTGCTGAAGATGTCGTTGCTAATTGAAAGATAAAAATGCTAAATATGTTGTTGCTGATCAAACCAGTCAAAGTGCTGAAGATGTTGCTGATCAAAAGGTCCAAGTGTTGAATATGTCATTGCAAATTGAAAGATCAAAATGCTGAAGATGTTGTTGATGATGAAGACTGAAGATTGAAGATTAAGACTACATGATGTTGAAAAGCTTCCAATGATTTATAGATGTGTTACCCTGCTGATGTTGATGATGTCTGCTATCTCTACTCTTGTTGTTGTTGATGTAGAATACCCTTCTCGTTAAGGGGGAGTGTTGAAATATTATAACTTCGAAGAATATTCTTTATGTATCTTTTGTGGTCCCCGATGGTCCAATCGGGAGAACCACTTGTATTACATTGTACCCTGATGCTCCTAATCAGAAGAACTAATAAGAGTCATGAGGTAGTCCCCTCTATTTGTAAAGGTGGGTCATCAGCACCCCAGTTTGGTTACTTGAGCCTACATGTGTAACTCGAGCCTACATGAGCTAACTTAAGACGACATGTTGATTGAGTAAACTTTAAGTAAACGGATGAATATAAATATAGGTGTAGTGCTCCTCATTTGTGACACACACACTCACTTGGAATAGTGCACTTGTGGAGGAGAGGAGTTGCTGGAGAAGGAGGAGAATCAGGTTTTTGATCTCCTTGTTGGTTTTACCTTTTTCCCTTTTGGGGCATCTATATTGAGGAATCTTTTGTTGGGTTTCTCCCTTAGGGGTTTTCCCAGGATAAATCTGTGTTGTTCTTGTGATACTGTTTCTTTCAGTGATCCTGCTTTATATGCTTTTATTATGAAAAATGAAATGATATACTTATGTCTTAGTTAAGCATATGAAAATTTAACAGGCTGAAGCCATGCATGTTGCAGCATACATTTAGAACAGGGTTCCACATTCATCAGTGAAAGGAAGGACTCCTTTCGAAGCATACTTTGGACACAAGCTAGATGTGTCGAACCTACGGGTGTTTGGGTCCACTGCATGGGCCCGGATTCCGCTTGATAAAAGATGGGCTTTGCAACCGCAAAGCATAGAATGTCTGTTTATTGGATATCCTGATGATATAAAGGATTCAAGCTGCTGGATATCAAGACCAAATATATCATCATCAAGAGAAGTGTCAAGTTCGATGAGCCTCTTCAGGACGTGGAACTAGTGAAGGAGAAAACTGCTGAAATTCCTTCCTATTCCACTGAATATTTGGATGATGAAATTGGGGGTGATGACCCTGATTTGGATCCTTTGATTTCTGATATTAGTGTGCAGCTACCATCAGATACTGAATCAGAACCTGAAGTGCAAAATCATCTTGCTGCATGGGCCCAAAAGACACTCTCCTCCGCAGGAGACAACATTGGAAATCCGGATGATCCAAGGAGAACCCGGTTTGATTTCCAAAGAGTAGGTATTGCACTCTCTTGTTCTGATAATTTGATGCCCAAAACTTGCTATTTGATGATTATTTCAGATCCAAAATCCTACTACCATGCTCGGAATGATCCGAGATGGAAAGTTTCCATGGATGAAGAGATGAATTCTCTTTAGAAAAACACTACTTGGGAGCTAGTTCCTCTTTCTCAGGGAAGGAAATTAGTTCAATGCAAGTGGGTATTTCAGACAAAGGTTGCTGCTCATGGAAGCACCTGCAAATATAAGGCAAGTATGGTATCAAATGGTTTCTCTCAGGTCCAAGGAGTGGACTACCATGAGACCTTTGCACTGGTTGGAAAAATGGACTCCATCCGCCTTGTTTTGGCTATTTCCGCATCCAAGCACTGGGAGGTGCATCACATGGATGTTAAGTCAGAATTTATGCATGGAGATATTCATGAGGAGATATACATGAAGCAGCTCGAGGGCTACATCACTGATTCATATTTGGTTTGCAAGCTAAAGAAGTCACTATATGGGTTAAAACAGGCCCCAAGAGAGTGGTATTCCAAGATGGATGCCTTCCTTCTCTCGTAAAACTTTCAGAGATGTAGATCAGATCCAAATGTTTATTTACAGCAGAATGATGGTAATATAATTATCATTGTTTTATATGTTGATGACTTACTGATCACAGGTAGCACCATTGCCTCCATTTCAGCCATCAAAACTGCTCTCCACAATGCCTTTGAAATGAGTGATTTGGGGCTTCTAAAACAATTTTTGGGGCTCGAAATCGAGAAAAATTATGATGGGATTATGGTCACTCAGTGAAAATACATTTCAGACATGTTAGTCAAGTTTAATATGGTTGAATGTAGGCCTACACCATTCCCTTTCCTTTCAGGGATCAACCTTGAAGAAGGAAAAAGCACACCTCCCATGGACTGCACTATCTATCGACAGCTGATTGGTAGCTTGTTGTACTTGACACATTATAGGACTGATATTTGTTATGCCATGAATTTTGTATCAATATACATGCAGTAGCCTCATGATATTCATTGGAAGGCATCCAAGAGGATCCTCCAGTACATTCAGGGAACCAGGACCTACGGCATTCACTATGCTGCAGACTCCGAGCTAGAGTTGGTTGGATACACAGATTCCGATTGGGCGGGTGATTCTATTGATAGAAAGTCAACTTCCAGATATGTATTCATGTTTGGTGGTGGCCCTATTTGCTGGTCAAGAAAAAATCAGGCTGCCATAGCACTATCTTCAGCAGAGGCCGAGTATCGAGGAGCAGTGAATGTTTGCATCCAAGCAGTTTGGTTGCAAGGCATTCTTTCAGAGTTTGATCTTGGTAGTACTTTGTCCACTATCCTCTTTTGTGACAAACAGAGTGCTATTAAGATATCCATGGATCCAGTTACCAGGCAGAGGACCAAACATGTAGAGATTCACATGCACTACATCAGGGAGCTAGTGCATGACAGGACCATCATTCTGCAATACTGCCCAACTGATGAGCAGATTGCAGACATCTTCACCAAGAGATTTTCAGAAAAGAAGTTCACTTACCTCCGTTCACTGTTGGGGGTGAGTTCATCAGGGTGATCCAGACTACTTTCAGTGTTCAGCTTAAGGGGGGGTTTTCCCACTGGGTTTTCCCTCTTTTCCTCACTTAGTTTATTTTGAGCATTGTTTCAGTTTCAGCATTGTACAAGGTGACCTATGGCCTTAGTTTCCAGGGCCCTAGCATTTTATGCATATATGTTCTCTAACTCTTCCTAAGTATAGCTTAAGGGGGGGTGTTGGAGAAATTTACCATCATACACACTCTTTTGGTCAAATTGGCCTAGTTAAACCACTATCATAAGTTTAATTGACATCAGTGGAGCATTAATTGTCATCATCCAGTCACACCCACACCTACCTACAGTCAAGGAGGCTAACTTAGCCTTCTCCTACATTCAAGGAGGATAACTAGAGCACTCCAAGAATGATCTGTGTGACATTAATGCACCTAATTGCTAACTGGTGGTTACTTTCAGTTCAACCTTTCAGTTACAGTCAGTTAAGGCACCTCCAGTCATTAAATATATTATTTTATGATTATTTATTATTATTTAATGATCTAGAGTCAACAAGGCGCCTCCACCAACTTCTGATTGTCAGTTCAGCTTCAGTTAACCTCATCGGGGTTCATTGGAGTCATGCAGCACTAGCACTTGATGCTTGGATTGCTATGACATGTGTTTGATCTCCTTCAGTTAAGATTCAGTCATTTATTGCACTTCGACTTCAGTTAGGGTTTGGTGAGTCAATTAGGGTTTTGTTCAAGTGGTTAATTAAGTGAGATTGCATGGTTGAGAGTCAGTTACGCTAGACTCACTCACTGAATTCGAATTGTCTCCTTAGGTATTTGAATTCTTCATGGAGTTAAGCCATTGCTCAGCATTAGTATTATAACCCTTTATTGTTTATTAAATATACATAGAGGAAACCAATTCTGGTTCCGATTATTTTCCAATTCATGAGTATTTGTCAATTATTCTTTGATGATTTTGATTCCTAGTTCCTAGATCATGTGCAAGAATTAATACAGCAATCCAAAACAAATCCATGTAAGATAAAATTCAAAGGAGGTTCCAAAATTTTCAGAAAGTTTGGGAAATAGTTGCGGCTACAACAATTGGCGACTACCTGGTGAACCCAGATCTCTAGAAAATTTCTTCCTTAAGTAACAGACTATTTGACAATACTACCAATATATTGAATTCTTCTAGATGTCTGGATTTCCCAAATGGCAACTGTATGTACTTTTAATCATTGATGATAGTCCAATTTAGGAAAATGGAAACCAAGATTTCAAAATCCAGATAACTCTTTTGAGGCCATGAATGTGAGTTTCATTTTTTACCTCTATCTTCGGGTAGCTTCCAGCTTGGACACCACAGGATTGTAACATATGGTAAATAGAAATATTTGTTTGTTCCTCACTCCCATGCCATTTTGCACTTTTTATTCCTTTGTACTTTTTGTCCTTTTATGAGTCCTCCTGCATGCCTTTCTTTCTGAATTTTATTCAGGCTCGTCTATCCATAGTGTCCTTTTGTGTGAGATATGTATTTAATTTTCAGGTCATAGACGGAGAAGAACTTTGGCAATTTTGTACTTATATGATTCGATACTTTGTTTTCATACATATTTCTTTCATAGGAGTTTTTTCACTCTTATTTTCCTTTTGGCTTTCAATTCTTGTCATGGGATCATTTATATATAATATACTTTTTACCTTGCTTCCTTTCCATCGGTCTTTTGCTGTCACCCCCTAGGAAATTTTTAAATGTGAGATGAATGGAGCCTCAAAATAGTATTCCAAACCTTTTGATCCTGAGTTATTTTACAAGGATTAAGTAGGACTTCAATGTGTTCATATCCATTTAGGAAAACTGCTAAACTAGAAGAAATCATTTCAGATAAACAATAGTACACAGTCTTACACTCAAGGATTTTAGTTAATCCAAAATTCTGATGCCCTCCATGCAACCAAAATTTTGCCTCTTTTATTGAAATCAATCAAAATCTAAACTAAAAAAAAGCAGAAATAAAATAAATCAAACATACAACAAAATCGGTTTATTTATGTACAAAACAAAACAAAAATCAGGAAAAATAAGGTTTGAGAACTAAACCGTTAAGTGGTAAGTTCTCTTCCCAGCCTTGTAAATCTTGCAATTTGTAGGTTGAGGGGCCAAGTTTTGCTGCAATCTGAAAAGGGCCTACCTATAACTATTGAAACTTTGTTTGTTTCCCCTTTTCATCATGCGGGTGATCCCACTTAAGAACCAGGTCTCCCAATTCAAATTCCTTTTTTCCAGCTTTGTGCTTATCAAACCACCTTTTCAATACTTCCTGTTGTTACTTAAAATGTTCTTTGGCCCTGGACCTAGACTCTTCCACCTTCAAAATATTATAGATTCTAATTTGCAGGATTTTGTTAACTATGCCTCTAGACTCTTGAGCTATTATGGAAGATGGTAGCATAATGTTAGGAGGAAGTATAGCCTCTTTTCCATAAACAAGGCTATTCGGTGACAAACCTAAGGAATTCTTGGGTGTGACCCTATTAGCCCAAAGAGCATTCAGTAATGCTAAATGCCAACTTCTCTGGTTTTCTATCACGGTCTTTTTTAAGATCCTAATTAGATTCTTGTTGGTAGATTCTGCCAAACCATTTCCTTGTGAGTAATAGTTAGCAGAATAATGCAACTTAATTCCTTTTTCATGAGCAAATGCAGTTAATCTAATAGAAGAAAAATAAGTATCATTATAAAAAACCAGGGAAATTGGAACCCCAAACCTGGTCATAATATGATCTTGCAAGATATCCATGACCGCATCTTCATTGACTTTACGTAACGGAATGGCCTCGACCCATCTAGTGAAATAGTCGGTTGCTGTTAAAATATATTTGTACTACAAGGAAGAATTAGGTTTTATTTCTCCAATGATATCAATCCCCCACTGCTCAAATGGTTCCGTTATCATCACAGGATTTAATGGTCCTAATGCTTTGGCTTGTCTTCCATGACACCTCTGGAAGATATCACACTTTCTGACATGGGCATGCGCATCCTTGAATAGCGTGGGCCAATAGTACCCTGCTTTGAGAATATTGTGAGCTGTCGTATCTCTGGAAAAATGACCTCCTGCAGGCCCATCATGTAACTCTGTGATGACCCTTTTTGTGTCTTCTTTCTCTAAGCATCTGAGAAGGACTCCATCATAATTCTTCCTGAATAAAATTCCATAAATGATATGATATGTAGCTGATTTAAGGTGCAACGCTCTTCACTGTTTGGAATTCCAATGCTTTGGCAATAATCCTTCATGAAGGAAATGAACAAGGTCTCGGTACCAGGAATCTGGAGCTATGAAAAAGCTGAAAACGAAAAGGATCTCAGTAAAAACAGTAACATGGTGTTGAGCTTACTTTTCATTTTTCGTGCTCTGGTTAAAACATGAAAAGTGTTTTGAGCTTAGTTTATTACTTTTTTGTGCTTTGGATTCAAACATGAAAAAGGATAATGGAGTCCTCTTTAAACTCTTTTTAGACTCCTTAAATATGAAAAGATCGTCGAGCGATCTTGTCTTCTTCACGCTTGTTAAAGTATTTGAAGAGTCGTCTATCGGATGGTAGGTTATCTCTTTTTCAGTTCGAAGAGGACTATTTACGAAAAAGGAACACTTCAGACAATCATGACTGGAAGAGTTCTCTAAGGTATTATTTTATACTTTTTTGGGCCTTAGAGACTAAATCATACAAAAAAGGACCCTTTGGAGTCTTCTTCCGTATTCGTTTAGACTCTCTAAACATGAACGATATCGAGTTTTCTTTGAGTGGACTCGTTAAATTAAACATTGAGAGACCTGTGTTGGGATCGAACCCCTCCTCTCTCAGGTTCGTAAAACATATGAGGTTATTTGCAAAACAATAACCTCGAGAAGCTTCCAACCTATGTAATGGGGGCAACCTACCAACCTTTGGATATCATGTTGGATAGGAGCAGGTTTTATAGCATAGTTTACTTTTGGTTTCAAGCTCGTTAAAAAATAAAACCACTCCTTAAGCATAGTTTACCCTTTTGGTTTCAAGCTTGCATAAAAGTGAAACCATGTTGCGAGCATAGTTTACTTTTTGTTTCAAGCTCGTTAAAAAATAAAACCACTCCTCAAGCATAGTTTACCTTTTGGTTTCAATATTGCATAAAAATGTAACCATTCACGTGAGAAAAGTTCCCATTCTATGTCAAGCTCGTTAAAAAATGAAATAGCACCTGACCATCATGTCAAGTTCTGACCATCATGTCAGTTTTCCCTGAGCAAAGTTCCCATTCTATGTCAAGCTTGTTAAAAAATGAAATGGATCTCCTCAAGCATAGTTTACCTTTTGGTTTCAATCTTGCATAAAAATGAAACCATGTTCCAAGCATAGTTACCTTTTGTTTCAAGTGTCACCTCTCCTTTGGGAGAGGATCAACCTCAACCTAATCCCTCTCCTTCTTCGCCAGTTGTGGCTTCATCTCTTTCTTCTTATTCGCTTGACCAAAGCCCTATGGTTAGTAGCCATGTGGATAAGAAGAAGAAGAAAGGGAAGGGTAAAAAGAAGAAGAATAAGAAAGACAAAAAGTAGCAACCATCTTCTCTTGATGGTGCTAGTTCTAAGAGAACACTCGAAAAACCCAAGTTCCCTTGTAAGCTTTGCAAGGGGGACCACCTTCTTAAGGAGTGTCCTGGTCTCTCCTGTGTACAAGAAGAGTGGTCTAAAAGATTCAAACCGTCTATGTCATCAACTTCTTATCATCATGTTGATGATACTCCCTCAACCAGTGACCCATTGGTAAAAGGTCGTAAGGGTAAAGTCTTGTATCCTTGTTTGATATGCAAGGCTATGCATCATACTTTTCTTTGTCCAAGCATGGATGAAGCTTCAAGTTGGTTGGAAAATATTAGTGATCATCAATAGGTGATTCCAACAAGTGATAGTAAATTATCCCTCGATCCCCCGCTGGTTGAACAAGTGGTTGATTCGGATTTATCTGTAATTGATCCCACTTTTCCTTTGGAGAGTGAAGTTAAAGTGGTCGAGTCGGTGTCATTTCCACCCAATCCCAATATTTCATTAGAGAGTGTTAATACTGAAGTAGTCTCTTTGACCAAATCTTCATCTTGTTCTTTTGTTCCAGTAGAGAATGAACCAAAACCTATTGAAGTTGTTATGCTTCATTCTGATTGTTCTCAACAAGAGGAAATTTTGTCTGTTTCGACAGAACCCTCTCTAAGTAATGAGGTTATTTCCTTTGACTAGAGTAACCTAACAGAGTCTCATCTTCATTTGAGTGTTCCTTTCTAGATAGTTGTGAATGTTACTGCTAGGCGGATACTTCGCACTATTGTTGATGAAGGGGCTTCTGTTAGTATTCTATCCTCAACTGCTTGGAAAGCTTTTGTCTCTCCTCAGCTTGTTCCATCCACCGATTAGATATTGTCTTTTAATCAAAGACCTGCTGCACCTTTAGGGACCCTTCCTTATTTTCCTATTACATTAGGAGGGAAAATTGTTTGTATTGATGTTATGGTGGTCCAAGGTCCTTTGGATTTCAATTTCCTCCTTAGACATTATTATGTCTATGCCATGAAGGCTGTTGTGTCCACACTCTTTAGAGTTATGCATTTTCCTAATGATGGGAAGATTGTAACCATTGATCAGCTTTCCTTTGTTACACCTGTTCATCGCATTACTCCTAGTAATCAAACTACCCTGAATGTGCCACGTGTTCTTGTGATTCCTTCCCCTTATTCTAGTTAGCTTCTTCCCATCCATCATAGGTAAAATGAGGGGCATGGCTCTAGTATATGGACATCATAATGGAGCTAAGCCACTAGCTTTTATGTAATGGGGGCAACCTACCAACCTCTGGATATCATGTTGGATAGGAGCAGGTTTTAGAGCATAGTTTACTTTTGGTTTCAAGCTCATTAAAAAATAAAACCACTCCTTAAGCATAGTTTACCCTTTTGGTTTCAATCTTGCACAAAAATGAAACCATTTTGCAAGCATAGTTTACTTTTGGTTTCAAGCTCGTTAAAAAATAAAACCACTCCTCAAGCATAGTTTACCTTTTGGTTTCAAGCTTGCATACAAATGAAACCATTCCTGTGAGCAAAGCAAAGTTCCCATTCTATGTCAAGCTCGTTAAAAAATGAAATAGCACCTAACCATCATGTCAATTTTCCCTGAGCAAAGTTCCTATTCTATGTCAAGCTCGTTAAAAAATGAAATGGATCTCCTTAAGCATAGTGTACCTTTTGGTTTCAAGCTTGCATAAAAATGAAACCATGTTCCAAGCATAGTTACCTTCTATTTCAAGCTTGTGTAAAAATGAAACAGATCCCCTTCCCTTGATTTGAGTCTTCACTTTAGTGTTAGAACTTGAACCTTCGCTTACTTGATTCTTGTTCTTCCTACCCCCCTAGTGAAAATTTTCACATTAGTAACTAGGTTTTTAGGTTGGGTATGGAAGAACAATCGTTAGATGAAACGAAGCTTGGGGGCATATCGAGCCACTAGCAACCATGCTAGGGGTAGGCTTTGCTAGCAATCATGCTGGTGGCAAGATTCCAACCTTTGTATATCATGTTAATGGTATTTTTTCAATCATAGTTTACCCATTGGTTTCAAGCTTGTGTAAAAATGAAACCAATCTTTGAGCATTCTTTTAACTGATCTTCGAGCTTGTTAAAAACAGTAAGATGGTGTTGAGCTTACTTTTCATTTTTCGTGCTCTGGTTAAAACATGAAAAGTGGTTTGAGCTTAGTTGATTACTTTTTCATGCTCTAGATTCAAACATGAAAAAGGATAATGGAGTCCTCTTTAAACTCTTTTTAGGCTCCTTAAATATCAAAAGATCGTTGAGCGATCTTGTCTTCTTCACGCTTGTTAAAGTATTTGAAGAGTTGTCCGTCCGAAGGTAGGTTATCTATTTTTTGGTTCGGATAGGACTATTTACGAAAAAGGAACACTCCAGCCAATCATGACTGGAAGAGTTCTCTAAGGTATGATTTTATACTTTTTCAGGCCTTAGAGACTAAATCATACGAAAAAGGACCCTTTGGATTATTCTTCCATATTCGTTCAGACTCTCTAAACATGAACGATACCGATATTTCTTTCAATGGACTCATTAAATTAAAAATTTAGAGACCTGTGTTGGGATTGAACCCCTCCTCTCTCAGGTTAATAAAACATATGAGTCTGGACTTGTCTTTCGACAAGCTATATCGAGTGTTTGTTACCCTCTTTGAACTCGTAAAACTAAAAAGAGGCACTCATCGATCATGATGGGGGAAATGGGAAGGGAATCATTTTGCAAATAATGGCAGTGATATCGAGCTCAACAGACCCACAACAGTAGGGATAAGTGATATCTCAAGGCTTATCATCTAGAAGCCTCGAGAAGCTTCTCTTTTTCCCTTTTTACCTAGGGTACCGCGTTTCTCCTTCAATGACAGAGTGGTTATGGTAATAACCACTTATGGACTAAGGGCCATAGGCGGTGGCACCACTTGTGGGCAATAGAGTATGGGCGGTGCGAACAAGGGTACCGTGTATGGATAAAGGTTCAAGCGTCGTGCTGAAAATTTGTATGAAAATATTGACAAATGATATGGGTTTCCACTCCAGAAGCTAGGATTTAGGGCAAGTAGGTATGTCAAATGTCTTATCACATGATGGTGATAGGGTTTTGGTATAGCAAAGATCTAGAGAGGAGCAGTCCAAACTTAGGTGTAATATCTGCCACTACAACATCCATAATTACACTCTTCATAGGTAGCTGAGCTAAACAAACTACCATGTCCTTTATCACTCATAGGCATTTGACAGCTCGAGAATCAAAAGCATACAAGTCATGATAAGGTTTTGTTATACTCAAACCTAAAGCCTCCATGACTACTTTTGGCATGATATTATGAGATGCTCCTAAATCCAAAAGGCAATTATGTATCATTTGCTCATGAATAGTTAGAGTAATATAAAAAGGAGGAGATGCACTTGCATCATTTTTAGTCTTTTCTACCAAAGCTGATCCAATGAAAATTTTAGGATTTTCCTCTTGTAGATTTACTGTGTCAGAGGGTAGTTGACTGTTTTCTAAACCAATCATTTTCACGACTGAATTTTTATAAGAAGGATTCTTTATCAATTCAGTGAAAGACATAGGAATCTTAATTTTGCATAATTCATTTTCTAGATTAAAATTCTGCATACCTGTGTTCACCTCTTCAACTTCAACAATTGTCTTTTGTTTATCCCGATTCTCTTTTTTTTCTAATACTGGATTAGATTGCTGTTTAGGAGGTAGAATTGCCTTCTTCCTAGTATTTTGAATCACATGTTTTGGTCGTGATATCAAATTTAGGGTTTTCTTTGGATTAGTTTGATATATATCAGCAGTCACTTCAAGATTTAAGTCATTTTCTGTTTCAAACACATCTGCATCATAATATTCTGAGTTTAAAAAATCCTCCTTAGTCACAAAACCTTCAGTCAACTGTTCTCCAAAATAATTCATATCCTGATCTGGATCCTCAAAGAACTCTTCATCTTCTATTTCTCCTTCATTAGCTACATTATTATGAAATGGTGGTGGCACCTTTTGATCCTCAGCTTCTCTCCTTTCTCGTTGTATATTATTGTTTCTTCTCTCTCTGGGAATGAAACGAGATACAAACTGTCTTCTAAATTGGTTTGGATTGTTAGGGTTTCTGTCTCCCTCTTGAACAGGTTTATTTGAATTTTTCTCTAATTCCAATTTGTTTAGTTTGGCTGTTAATATTTTCACTAGCTTTTTCATCTCATCAATCTTACCCTCTGTAGAATGGGATGTTGAAACCACTGGTGCCTCTTTCTTACCATTTCTGTCATATAGTTGTTGAGTTGAGTTTCCCTTCAATCTATTAGAAGCTAGTATATTAGACTCCACTTCTAATACTGACTCCTGCATGTTAAGTAAAGTAAAATGTCTTCTTTTTGTCAAGAGTAGGGAAAAATCATGATCAAAAGCATTATCATAAGTGATTTTTGCAGAAGTTTCTAAAGGTTTAATCTCTGCAGGAATTCTACATACATTTTATTGAACCTCTTCGAAAAATCAGCTATAGTCTCATCCTTCTTTCTTCTAAGGGCTCCAAACTCTGTAATGTAATATGTGTGATCCTTGGTATCACCCCACTGTATCATGAAAATATCTTGAAGCTCTTCTATTATAGTAATAGAGTTTGTTGGTAACTCTCTAAACTATCTTCTGAGCTCTCCATTAAGACTTTGTACGAACATCCTCATCCACACATCCTTTGCTTCTATATTCTGATTATCAGCATAGCTAAGAAATGCATCCCAATTCTCCTCAGCTGTAGTCTCACCTTGTCCATTAAACCTATGTAAGTATTTTTGGTAATCTCCCCCAGGAAGTGCATTCAAAGGCTGAGGCAAAACTAGAGGTGCATACCTAACTGCCACCATGTAGCTAGGGTTTTCACCCTAGCTTGTGCTGATGAGCACCTACTAAGGAATCTGGAATCCTTAGTAGCAGTTCGATTAAAGTAAAAATAAACTGGAAAGTAAAAGCTAAGTTAAGACAGTAAAAGTAAATGACAGGAAGTAAAAATGACAAGAAGATGTAAAAAATGTTTGTATTTGTATTACCTCCAA
>LPNX011028396.1:53401-78728 GCA_001517045.1 Pseudotsuga menziesii
CACCATTCGGTCCATCATGTCTAATGGTTGATTTTAGGCTGCCATCTTTAAATTGACTGATTTAGATGGAGGAATAACCTTACTAGGACTTGGTTGAAAAGGAGTCTTTCCAACTTTGAGGTGAAATAAAGGGATTTTTCTTGGAGATAAGGTCTTTTCTTTCTTGAAATATTGAGGATCAGTAAAAACCTGAAAATTACTAACAGGGATTGTACATTTTAACCAGGATGAATTTTGTTCCTCTCCCTCTAGAACAGAAAAAAAGTGATGATATGTCTAGTTGATCAGGGCTACATAGGGCTAGTGATGACTGAGACCTTTTGATTTTCCTAGTTTTTTTCAAAATCTGTTCTGGGTCTGAGACACCCAGTTGTAAAGGTGAACTAGGTCTACTTCTTGTTCCAACTCCTTTAGTAGCCACTGTGAAATATTAGTGAAAAGTAGTCTTTTAAAATTTGCTGGTTTAAGTTCGCCTCTCAAAAACAGTGAAATGATGAGTAACCAAAAAAAAATAGGCTTTCAAATTCATCCCTGGCAATGACGCCAAAGATGTTAGTGAAACAAATTGTTCTCAAACTACGAAAGAACAAGCCAACACAATCACAATAAATACAATTAAGTAAAATAGGTATTTTAGGGTTTTTCTTTTACAGTTTGTAAACAAGAGGGAAGAAACTCCACAAAGCTAAATCAAACACTGAATCATGAACCTTTGAAGGACTGATATGCATAACATATAAAACATAAACCAACACAATAATCATAGCACTGAATTCCACCCACAGTTAACAAGCATTTCATGAATAATAACCTTAAACAAGAAATGAGTATATCAACTAAGTGATTAACACAAATCAGAAATGAAACCAGACAATAAGCTAAATAGGGATTATAGTTGCATATATTTCATAATAATCCTTTCAAAAATAAACAAGAGTTTCTACACTTAGACTCATAAACCATAGCTTGATAGCCTCCCCTTGCAACAAAAATCGAACCCTTGGTCCTTTCCCAAACTTACATTTATCTTGTTTTTCCAAAAACAGTTATATAACTGAACAAACTACCTTTAGGTCATCTATCGAATTGTTCAATAAAACTATCATTATACAAAAATGAAATAACTTTTACAAACTAACTAATAACTGCTTTTCTTAAAGTACTTTTACAAGTCCTTTGCTGCCTCTGCTAAAAGAGAAATTACTTCTAAAGCTTGGGTCTTCCTTTTTGCTTTCTAGTGATTTGCTTCCAAATATTCAACTCTTTTTGTTAGCTCCTCATTATGCTATGTCATCTCTTGAATAATTTGTTTTAGTTCTGTAAACAGGCTCTCTGTCTGTCTCTTTGTTTTTAAATCCACTTTAGAAACTGAAATTAATTCCTGATAATGACTATTTACCTCTTCCAAATCTTCTCTCAGTCTTCTATTTGCAGTCACTAATCCTTCATTGGTCTCATGCAGGTACTCAATTTGATATTTGTCTTGTTTGATACTCTGCAAATTTTCATTTTAAGAATCAATGCACCTTCCTTCTGATACTGGATGCATTCCTTCTGGCATCCAAGGGATTTCCAGCTTTCTGAAGATCTCTTCATCTTCTTCCATATGCTCTGTCAAGGTCACAGGGGTTTCTGAATACTTATTGGCTTTAATATTGCATTGGAATTATTTCTTAACAACCTCTCCTTTCTATACACAAGAACTCTTTAAATCATTTTGATGTTGGTCTAAAATCATCTTCTTTTGAACCTCCTTGAATATTTCTGAGATCTTGCTTTCAGTGAAAACTGGTTTATTTTCTGAAACTATTTTCTTTTTACCCTTCATAACCTTTTTATTTTGATCTTCATTGTCTTCTAATTCTTCATGAGATGAAGAATCTTCAGTTACTATAATATTCTTTTCAGTTATTTTAGGGTTTAACAACTTCTTCATATTTAATGTGATTTTGTTCTTTGACCTAGACTTGGGCCTCCAAGCTGTTCCAATTTCTCCTAACATTTTTAAAACTTTCCCTTGATGTGTAATAAAATATAGTTCGACCACTTTCATTTTCCTCCCTCGTGACATTGTCTCTTATTAAGAATGTGTATGTATATCGTGTTTGGTGTGAACCCTAGCTTCATCAGATAATGACCTTTCCTCTTCTTCAGAGAGTATTGTAATAGGAACTTGTTCCCGCTCTTTCACATCTTCCTTTACACCTTGGTTCAATCCCTAAGGAAAAGCATCTTGTACAGGCTCCATTTCCTTCACTTCTGACTTTGAAACTTTGTTTTCCTCAATATTGATTTGCTGTTCAATTTCAATGTTTTCATCTTCTTGGTTCATAGATTTTCCTGGGTCACTATGTTCTTCATTCTTGACTGTGACTCTCTTTTTAAGCTTCTTGACCAAATTTTGACCTTTATTCAATTGTCTCTTCTGATATTTCTCTTCCTTCTCTGTGTTAAAACCAGACTAAAATAAGAAATAATCCCATGTTTTCTCCCTTTTTTGAAGTACAATGCTTATGACTAATTTTATAAGCCCATGATGAAACATAGATTGTTTGGTGTGATCCTGATGCTCCTTCACCCTGCTAGACATCTTTTGTAAACTTTTCAAGAAGAAGAATGGGAGATTCATTTTGGCTTCATGGCTGAGATGTTGCAAAAACCTAAAATGATACTTAAAAACAAAAGCAAATATCCCTTCACAAGTGATATAACTTTGCAGGATTTTATTGGATCTATCCATTCTGGTTTAAATTTCTGAATAGGTACTCCCTTTCCCCAATCTGCTACTGCATCTGGAAGTAAGTATTTATGTGCATCAAAGGTGAAAGGTGCTTTTTAAAACCAGTATTCACCCTCATCTAAGATCCCTGTAGCTTATGCTAACAATTCTCTGGTCAACTTAAACTTCAAAGTATCAAAAGTCACCATATCTTTATCCAAACACTAAGCAAATTTATAAGAGACTTCTGAGTGATATCCCTCAATTCTTTCAAAAAAACTTAAGCACCCTGCCTCTAAAAACAGTTTTGCACAGTCTGGAAAAATCTAAACCTAGCTCATGTCTGAAGGTTTAGCTCTATTGGTTTGACCACTTCTTTTAATTTTGAATAACTATCAAATTGCTTCTTTCAGTAAAACAAACTCTAAAACTATTCAAATCTTGACAATTTGACACACAATGCTATAAACATGAAAATTAAAGAAAAAAGATTAAAACTATCCTAAGAACCAAAACTTTTAAGAGGAATGAACAAAACCAAGTTTCAAAACATAAGCAAAAACATTAAAGATGAGAAACAAAAACAGGCTATAATAGACAGTCTAGGGTTAGATTTTAAGAAATGTAACCCTAGGAGATATGGACAGAACCAATCAATTCCAGGGTTAATAATATATATAAAAATATTTTACATAAAGAAGCCATCATTTACCCTAGAAATGAACCTTGACATACTAAGAACTCATACCTGTAATTTATCTTCCTGAAGCTCCTTTAATGGTTGAACATGCACACCTTTTAAATAACTAGCATTATCAATTTAAGACAGATCTGACCTCTAATTTTGATGCCCAAATCACTTGAGAACTACCACATTCTTCCCAACCATGACTCAAAACTGTTCCTAGTTCTAATCTGGATCCCCCTGAGCTGGACTCCAACATGCAAGTAGCTTAGAGCTCCTAAGGTAGGGTTTCCTAACTGGTAATCAGTTCTGAATCAAACGTCTTTTCCTTGCAGGAAAAGTTCTCCAAGAAAACACTTGAGAGCAAAAATAGGCAAAATAATAATTCTCCTAGATAAAAATCAGAACCCCAATCCTTTGCTTGGCTTGAGTCTTTATAGACAGACTTTTCAGTCAAAGGGGCAGTTAGATCAAGAAATCCTTGATTTCTTGATTTAACCCTTTTTAATTTACTAGGGTAGTTTTCAATTCTTAACCTAGGAACTTTTAACTAGTTCCTAGTTAGTCTATCATAGAAATTTCACTATTTATTAATCCTTTAATAATAAATAATAATTAGTGGAGCTTCTCTTCTTTCTTTATTCAATTATATAATTAATCATAATTAATTATTTATACATACTATGTATAAAATACATAGTATTAGAATACTTGTTAACATTTGTCTTTGGGCATCATGTATTATGATCCCTAGACTTAACAACACTTCTTCATGAAGGCCAAGCAGATAGATGGTTCAGGTCTACTAGGCTAGGCAACTCTAAACATCCTTGCATGTTGGATTTCCCTCGTATAACGCGGTAGCTCTTCAGTACTTGATGAGAATACAGAAATTCAAAATTTCATTTAATCACTTGTAAATAAGTATGATAAGATCAAAATCTTTCTCGAGTCGTTTTCAGTCAAAATTTATTAAATTCTTTTTAGTAACCCCTAGCGCTTACCAAATCCCATACTCAACGCTTATAACAGGGAGTTACAAACATAGTGCAATTCCAGAGCTCTCGTTCAACACTAAATGCTAGGATGTACTTGTACGATACACCTAGGGATACAATGGCCAATGATCCGATGCTCCAGAGCTTATGCTCAACATCAACATGGAATGCTCTAGAGATTATTCCCAACATTTCCAATTATATTTTCATGTGTTCCAAAGGTTTATGCTCAACACAAATGTAAGTACTCATATGCTGTAGATCCTCTCACTCAACACAAAACATCTCATCGATCATGTGCTTTAGAGTCCATGCGCAACACAAAACATTTCCTCAATCATGTGCTTCAGGGTCCACGCCCAACAAAAATCATTTCATCAATCATGTGCTTCAACGTCCATGCCCAACACAACCAACATATATATACATATATCATCAACAATTGGCTTACACCCAATATACAAACCAAATCATCATGTTCATATGTAGTGGGGTCTTTGACCCAATATAAAAATAAAAAATCAATATAATCATCATGATTAATAGGCTCATGCCTATAAATTGTAGGTCCAAAATTCAGGATATTACGTCCCTCCCCGCTTAGTACAACACTGTCTCTGGTGTTCTAGGGACTCTGAATGATATCATGAGACAAGTATGGGTAATCATTTGTCATGGTGGCCTCATTCTCCCAGGTAGCCTCATCTACCTCAAAGTGCTTCCACTGCAATTTCAATTGGACTATAGTGTGCTTCCAAAGCTGCACTTCTCTCTTGTACAATATATGCAAAGGCTCGAGGGGAAATTCCCCCTCAGGTTCCACCTGTAATAATGACCAATCAATGACATGCTTAGTGTCATAAACATATTTCTTTAGTAAATATGCATGGAAAACATTATGAACTCTTATGTGTGCAAGTAATGCTAGTTCATAAGCCACTGGTCCTTTTTTGGCCAGAATTTCAAAAGGTCCAGAAAATCTAGGTGCTAACTTACCACACCTACCCAAGCTCAATGAGCTCCATTTTGCTTTCACTTTCAAGTAGACATGCTCACCTACTCAACATTATTTATTTTTCCTTTTCTTATCCGCATAACTTTTCTAATGGTCTTGTGCCTCTTTAAGGTTTCCTTGGATCTTGGTAACTAACTGTTCCAAGTCCAATAACAGGTGAGGCCCTAACATGAGCTGATCCACTGGACTGTCCCAAGTAAATGGGGTCCTACACTTCCATCCATAGAGTACCTCGAAAGGACTCATCTTGGCGGAAGCCTGATACCCGTTGTTATATGCAAACTTTGCAAGGTGTAGATAATCCTCCCACTTGGTGGGGTTGTTCATGACATACATTTGAAGCATGTATTCAACAATTTGGTTTACTCTTTCAGTCTACTCATCTGTCTGTGGGTGATAAGCAGTGATAAATTTCAGCTGCATCTCTAATCGAGAGAATAAAGATCTTCAAAATTTTCCTGTAAACTTAACATCTCAATCTGAGATAATTGCTTTGGGTATCCCATGCAATCTAAATATCTCTTTTAGGAAGATATCGACAATGTTCATGGCCTTGTAGGTCAATTTCATGGGGATGAAGTGTGTTTCCTTTGACATCTTGTCAATGACTATGAAGATGGAATCATTTTTGTTCTTGATTTTCGGTAAGCTAGTAATAAAATCCATACTGATAACCTCCCACTTCCATTCTGAAATGGGCAATGGATATAGAAATCCTAAAGGATGATGGTGCTTAGATTTAACTAACTGGCATTCCTGACATTTCCCAATAAACATTGCAATGTCGGCCTTTAACTTAGGCAAGAAAAAGTGTCTCTTGATGGCATATATCATCTTTTGATATCCCGAGTGCCTCGAGTAGGGTGCCCTATGAAATTCTATGAGGATGCTAGACCAAATGTACCCTCCACTTGGAACATATAATCTATCCTTGGACCATAGTAGTCTAGAGTCATCCACCTTGCATTCCTTCTATTGTTGAAACAATCGGTCCTCTTGGACATTCTTGAGGATTTCCACATAGAACGGGTCAACCTTGTTTTTTGTTATAATCTTCTTATGCAAATCTGCATCAGTTTGACTCAGGGTCACCTCATATATCATATGAGTTCGTTGAATCAATGCATCGGCAACTTTGTTCTCTTTTCCCTTAATATGATTTAGTTCAAAGTGATACTCACTCAGGAAAGCTAACCATCTGGCTTGCCTCGTATTCAGATCAGGTTGATCGAATAAATACTTTAGACTCATACTATCAATATTTAGAAGGAAATTCCTTCCCATGAGGTAGTGCCTGGACATATTTAGAGCATGGATAATGGCCGCTCACTCAAGATCGTGCATGGGATAATTCTGCTCATCCTCTTTTACTTTCCGCGATTCATAACAGATCGCATGATCGTTTTGCAAGAGGCCTCCTCCAAGTCCTTATTTGCTTACATCCATGCATACAACTAAATCCCCATCAGGATCCGCAATCCGCAACACTGGTGCGGTCATCAAAAGCTACTTAATATTTTGAAAAATTTCTTCACACTTGTTGTTACGGAGAGAAATTCCTATGGCTTGGGGTACCACAACAGATAGCTTGACTACAGAAATCAATCATTTCCAATATGCAATAGAAATTAAATGTCTAACACTAAAGGATCAGACCTCGTACGTTATTCCGGATGGTTGAAGTAGATCCCCGTTGAGCTTTCCAATCTTTAGCTTGAATTGATATATTACTTCCTCAACAACAAGTAAACAATACAAGCATACTATATATCATGGTGTTAGATCTATTCTAGCATATATAATCAATAATGTAAAAGCATTTGACATAATCCCATGGATAAAATATTCATTCAAATACACATCATTGGACAGGAAAAGATAGTTCTTATTAATACAAATCATAGATTACAAGATAGATACAACCTCTGACGGCACGTCTGCGAACTGGAGAAACTGAATCCCCCACTTGGGCCTCCACCACTTCAATCCTCCATCTCTCGATAGCAAGCTCACAAGCAAAAGGCAATCTTGGGAAGAACACAAAAGTGCTCCAAGGGACAAAGGGATGCAGACTCAAGCATAAGTTCCAGCAACTATGGACTATAGTTTCTTTGCTCTCAATTCTCTCTTATGCCTTCAATGTACAAAGGGGTTCCTTATATAGCTTTCAAAGGGATAATGAAAGGTCAAATCCGAGCGATCTCAAGGCATATGGAAGGATAGGAGTCAAATGAGTTGGATCCATGTCAAGGAAAACTCCAAAAGGATTTGGATTATGCACACATCCCGATGTACGCGGTTATATGGGTCAAACCCACGTATGTACACGATTATAGGGTTAAAAGCAGCATATATCATTTTTCATATGTTTGTGGGGATGATTAAGGAAACATCAAAGGACAAAAAGTGGTCCATAGGGTCTAATGAGTCTGCAGCGGGATAGGGGAAGGCCATACAAAGTGTGATTCACCTAGAGTGGTGAAATCCGCTATAACAGATGCCCCCTAATGTATGAGATCAGAGGGGTTATACGATGGCCGAAATACATTATAAGTCCATCCCAGAAGTGGAGTGATGAAGGATCCCAAATTGAAGACCAGCCACCCAATCAGCATAGTACAATAATACAACCCTGCATATAACTGCAAGTACATATAGCAGTCCCGGATACATAATAATACATGATATCAAATATGTGGTCATTGCCACGTACAATATACATAGATCAGAATCTCCATGATGAAGATATACAAAGGACCATGATCTCCAAAATGGCTGAAGATATATAATAGATCAAGATCTCCATAGTGGCTGGAAATGTCTAACATATACTGGAATCAAGTCACGAGAGCTGAAATCTCATGAACACTGGCACGATCAAGGAGGTAGCATATAAGAGATGCCACCAATATGGAAATTCTTCTACACAAACCGCTATGAGTACATGTCCTACTATGCGAATAGAGGTATCGAGGTCGAACATAGTAGTCCATCGTCTGATTACTCATCATTAATGTATACCGTTAATAGATGCGAGATCACCCACCAATAATGAAAATGGGAATCAAGGTACTAGAGTGCAAACTAACAAGTGTGAATAAATGTGTTGAGGTCGAACACTTGAGAGAATCCATTGAACAGGGGACATTGATGTATTCCCAAGAAACTGTTGATGGTGAGAGAACCTGCCACTGATGACTGCAAGTCTCAAGGCACTCAAAATGACTCTATATTCCAATCCTAGAATAAATGATCTGAAGTCGATGGGATAAAATCTGTTGGAAGGAGGGCATTAAGGCATTCCCCCATCATCCAACACGAGGTACTTAGCAAAGCTGTATAATGTGGAAGGACTCGATCATAAGGTGCACGAACTAGTAGTTGTACCGAAAATGGCCGACATGCAAAGTCAAGATAAGTGAGGAATGGCCGACTCAGGTTTCAACTTCCTTTGAACAAGAGCATAATGGCGTATGGTGACTGAATGAAGGTAGCATAGACTTGATATACAAACTGGGACATCTTTGTGACGCATGAGGAATCAACAGAGGCTCCATAGGGACTGGAAGATTAACCAGTCGGTGGAGATAAACTCAGATAAACGAGTACAAATCCTAAAGTCAAACTATAACCCAACCAATGGATGTGATATACAGTGCTCTGTTCGAAGGCGACATGACTCGACAGCTGCCAAAGATAACATCTTTCCTTGTCCGGCTTTTTGGTTTTTTTATTTTTTTGGACTTTTTTAGTTATTTGAAAAGCTTGAAAAAAGAATAAACTAGCTTTATAGTTACAAACTAGGAGGAGACGAGTGTCATAAGGGAAAACAAACTAGTTCCAAGCAGTGGAACATACATATGCTCAATGCAAGGATACATGTGTAGGATATCGACACTCGGGGGAAAATCCCCTCCCGGTAAAAAGGGAAATCAAGCTGCGAAGGATATAAAAAATGGCTCTGCATGGCTAGACATGAGACAAGCTCAGGCTATATGGCTGAAACACAATGTTAGGGGAGCTGACATAAAGCTCAATAAGGTAGGAAACGCTCATGATAATGCATCCACAACTTGACATAAGGGAGTCCTGAGGGAAATAGGCTAGCATAAGATCAAGAGGAGTATGAGGCTCTTGCGAAATGTCATGGCAGTACTATACAGTGGACTCCCACACCCGAAAGGAGAAAATGTTGGCATGGGGACCAAATGCAAATAGGGCACTAACTAGGGTACCCATGTAAGGTGAAGCTCTACCACTCGTATGATGCCACTTCTAAAGAAGCAAGAAGGTTCTGTGACATAATAGAGTGGGTTCGTACCTAAGGACATGGTGATATGGTCATAAGGTCATGCAAAATGCAAACGGTGGTGAACCTAACCTATATGCCAGTTTAGACATGATACCTGAGATCGGCACAAACGGGTTAATCCAAAGGATGAAACGACACTAAAAAAGGTCTTCTACATCACAAATTATGTCAAAAATGGTCCAAAATGGTTAGAAAATGTCGAAACTATAGGAAAGGGGGTAAATATTTGAAAATATTTGAAAATTTTTCTATAAATAGTAAAAAATATAAATCATTTGAAACTTTAACCCATTTGAGCCCTGATTTTCAACTGCAAATTCCAGGAGATCCAGTTGGCGAAATTCACAACCGTTTCTTCCAGGTATTTACTCATGCTCTCCTCTTGCATTTTGATATAATTTTTATAGATTTTCATGGTTAAATGAAGTTTTTAAGCCATCCCAAAGTGTGCGCTGCGGCCCATGCGGATATCGAGGTTTTTTCCACATATAGGGCTGGCTATACACGGAAAAGGGCCTCAAACCTGTGTACATACGCGGCTGTTTGCAAAACAGTCATGTATGAAGCCGCGCATATGAATTTTTCAAGAAAATAATTTATAATCTTGCAATTTATTTTGCAGGATGGTGCTAGAGTGGAGAGAGCGTGAGCATGGTGAAGTAGAGGAAGCAGTAAGGGCCGACTTAATGTCTCAACAAGATTTACGTGCATGCGGACTCTAAAAGTTTTGGTGTCTTGGTGGTTTGAGGGCCAAACCAAGACTACTACAGATGCTGGTAGACTATTGGGATCCAGACTCGGAGTCCTTCTGTATTGATGGGATGTCCCTCACCATAGAGGTGGAGGACATATACTTTATCACTGGTCTTTATAGACAAGGGGAGGTGGTGAACCTTCATTCCTGAGGTGGGCCAAAGGGTGGCCTGACTATCGATGAGTACATAGCGGTGTACTGTCATCCAGAAACGGAGAAGGTGGATAGTTAAGTCCCTACCAATGCTATACATGTGCTGGGCCTAAAGGCCATATTGTTGAAACTAGGCAGGATAGTCGACTTAACATCACTCCACCAGGCCTCGCGGCCTCTGATGTTCTATGAAGTGGAGTGCATGAGACCCACTATATACAACTGGAGTACTACACTACTGAGCAACATGAAACACCAGCTCAGTGAGTGTAAGGCAGGCAGGATACGAAACTTTGGGTTCAAGAGTATTCTGAGCATGTTTTTCTTCGAGTGTGTTCCAGGATTGAGCCCTAGAGTGGAAATTCCTATCCACGGGGTTGGAGATCTGACCCAATGGCGTTGGGCAGATGCTATGCACATAATGGGGGGTGGTAGGGTGGCCAACCCATATCGAGTTGACTTCTTTCCATGGTGGCGATGACAGATTGTTGCCATTGATGACTACACCTATGCAGGGATAGATTTCCAGGGAGATCCGGACATTCCATTGCCACCAGGATCGGCATATGGAGACATAGGTAACGAATCTCGACCCTCACTCTTTTTAAAATTTTTGAGTTATTTAATTTTTTTGTATTTTCTTGATTATGTGGAATCAAAAAGACATGTTTTTGCGTGACAATACATAGTGGCATCTACCATTTATGTGCAGATGTGGAAACACGGCGGCCAGAAGGCTTCCCTCATCATAGATGGAGGGGAAGAGGATATGACATCATAGGTGTGGATGCGGAGCGAATGCTCCAGAGCATTCATACCAACTTTGTGAGACTGACTCATAGAGTTCCCATGGCGCAAGTCGAGTACTTTCCTGAGGCCATGCAGCGACAGGTGGTGGGTGTACCACGCGCATGGGTGCATTTATTTCGGTGGCTAGCTAGAGCCGTAGTGACGTTCCATGATCACAACCCTCCTCCTCCTCCATAGGATTAGACACTTGGGAGTGTATATGTTTTGTACTACCGTGTACTATATGATGGTGGCTTTAAAAGCCCCAATTTTGTATCATGACACTATGTATTACCACATTTTTGATGTAAATAAAAAAGTTTTATGGTGATCTATTTATTTATTTACATGTGTAAAAATGTGTTTATGATTAATTTATTATGAATGAGACAAATGCCAATCTAACACGTAGTTAACATATGAGTCAGCAACTTGATTATTATTTCTTGGAATGTGTATATATGTTATATTGTCAACTTGTCATTCTAACAATCTCACACGTAAGAACCTTCTCAATAACGTCAGATCTCTAACATGGTACAAACCATTGAGCTGTGACACTACTAAATCCGAATAAAGACATACCTCAAGAGATAGAACACCATGTAGAATGGCATCCCTTAGAAGATCAATAACGGCGCTATATTCAGCAACATTGTTGGAATATGGCTGTAGACATACACCGCTTGAAGACAGAACCTGACCCATAGGAGTATAAATCACCCAAGCAGCAGAGGCTGAGTGTTGAGTGTGACAGCTTGCACCATCTGCGAATCCTATGTAGGTGGAATATTCCATTGACATCTTCCAAAAGAAACAAAAACTAATCACAAACCCAATCACGATAAAAAAAACCTAACTATGCAAAGCTATACAATAATATACAACAAGCAACCTTTGCTAAAGATCATGCATATTATTTTTTTAGATAGAGCCCATTTCTAGGCTCCGCCAAAGCTGTTCCTTCGTAATCCACTAACTCATAGGAACCCTTCTCTAATACATGCTTGACCACATAAGGACCACACCAAATAGGATTAAATTTCCCTGCCCCCAAGGGTTCTTTCGATTGATCCCACAAAATGACCAAGTCTCCTTCACTAAACACTCTTGGGCAGACAAACTTATCGTACTGGACCTTAACGCAATGTTTATTAACCTCTAAAGCCACCAAGGCATCCCGACGTTTCCCATCAAGTTGCTCAAGGTGAACCAAACGCTCCTCCAAAGGTGAAGTGTCTGGTAAGAGTTCCACAGATAGCTTCAACAAAGGAATTTCACATTCAACCGACAATATCGACTCCACTCCATGTACAAGATAATATGGATAAAAACTAGTGGCATTCTTAACCGTGGTTCGATATGCCCACAAAGAAGGATATAACATGTTGTGCCAATTCATCTTGCTTTGTGCAATGGTTCATTGGAGAATGGATTTGAGTGATTTATTCACTGCCTCTACCTGTCCATTCGCTTGGGGGTATTAAGAAGAGGAGTTCTCTTTCTTATACCCTAACTTAGATTCCAACTCTTCCATCATGCGGTTCTGAAAGTGCGAGCCATGGTCAGTGACAAGCTCTTTCGGAATACAGAACCGAGTAATAATTTGGTTGAATACAAAGTGAGTGGCTGTCTCACCGTCGGATTTTACTGTAGGCATAGCCTCAGCCCATTTCATGAAGTAATAAATAGCCACTATAATGTGATGGTGCCCCCAAGCTGAAGCTGGGTTGCAATCCATAAAATTGAGCTCCCACTTAGTGAAGGGACCGACAGTGATAATGGGATGTAACGGGGCAGGTTTTGAGTGCATATTATGTGTGAACACCTGGAAAGGGTGGCACCTCTTGACCACATCAACACAATCTTTAAAGATCGAAAGCCAGAAATAACCCACTCTCAAAATATTTTGAGTTGTAGAAAGCCCAGATAAATGACCACCACACGCCCCTCCGTGGAAATCATTCGGCACAACGTCGTAAAATGGAATCTACCCCACGGTGGTACAAATTATTGTCCACTATAAGGTAGTTCTTAGAGACGTGACGTAATCGTCGTCGTTCATCTCGCGAGAGGTGAGTAGGGGTCCTCTGTGTTTGTAGATATACTATGATATCCCCATACCATGGGTCTAAAGTTGAGATTAAGAAGATGTGTTCATCGACAAACGTATCTTCACAAACCAACTCCTCGTCCTCGCTCAGGAAATCCAATATAATCTCTACAAATATTAAAGATTTATTCGATTTTGCTGAAACAAACTCGAGATCAAATTCTTGCAGAATGACAATCCATTTATTATACTTTCCCCCAATCATCCTTCGTGTGAGGATGAACTGAAAAGGATTGACATGGGCCACAACCAAGGTCTAGCGAAGGAGAATATAATGTCTCAAATGCTGAACCGCATGTACAGTAGCTAAAGCAAGCTTCTCAACATGAGAATAACGAATCTCTGCGTCAATAAGGTTTCAGCTCAGATAATATATGACATGCTCTTGGAGCTCCTCATCCTCTTGAACCAAAACCATACCAATCGTCTCTAAAGACGTGGCCACATATAATAGAAAATCACGGCTATAATCCAAAGGACTAATCATCGGGGCCGATGCTAGGGCTCGCTTGAGTGCATCAAAGGACTCGTGGGCTCGCTCATCCCATTCAAAGGGAGTATCCTTCTTCAAGAGATGCATGAAGCCTCTAGTCAAATTGGCAAAGTTGACAACAAATCTTCGTAAGAAGTTTTCCATGCCTTAAAAACACTAAAGATGACAAATATTCTTCGGGGGAGACAACTGAAGTATTGCCTCAACCTTCAAAGGGTTGACTCTTATACCCTCTTTTGAAATGATGAATCCTAACAAACGACCTGACTTCACGCAAAAGATGCACTTATGAGGATTTAATCTAACTGAATAGTGCAGGCATCTTTCGAATACCAATCTCAAGCGATAGGGATGACGCATTCTCATACGAGAATGAGCAGCGAGGTCATCCAAAAATACTTCAATAATAGACTTGAGATCGTGGAAGATCAAGGTCATCGCTCGCTGAAATGTAGCTCCAGCATTTTTAAGGTCGAAAGGAATTTTCCGATATGCAAATGTTCCCCAAGGACAAATAAATGTGGTCTTGTGTTGGTCCTCATGTCTAATCTGGATCTGATTATACCCGAAAAAGCCGTCCATCAAGGAGAACACCTCGCTACCCGCACACTCATCCAAAATATGATCTATAAATGGTGTGGCGAAGTTATCCTTAGGACATGCACGATTTAAATCATGGAAATCAGTGCATATGCTGATCACTCCCTGCTTATTATCCACCGGAACGGGGTTTGAAACCCACTCCGTCAAGGGAACGGGATAGATGAAACCGGATTTCAACAGCTTCTCTATCTCTGCCTTAATGGTGGGTGCTTTCCTAGGATTCACGACGCGTAGATGTTGTCGAACAGGCTTATCATTGGGGTAAGTCTTAATCTCATGTTCAACAATCCGAGGGTCAATACCTGGCATCTCGTCGTAAGACCAAGCAAAAACATCACGAAATTCCTTGAATATCTTGGTATATTCTAGAATCTCAGCATGGGAACATTTCGCCCTAATATAGACATTCTCAATTGTGCCAGGATTGTGAGAGATGTTGATAGGAATCGTGAAAGATATGTTCGCCATGTTTCCATCAGCCATCAGACTAGGAGAGCTTAATGGAACCATAGGACTACCAACTCTCTAACTAAGAATCTCCCTATAATCCTCATGCTCCAAACGGTCAAGCGCTGGAAGAAAGTACGATCTATGATGAAGTTCCTCCCATGGTGGCTCAACTCCTGACATAGCCTTGATAATTGCTTCATCTAAAGGGAAAACTATATCAAGGTAGTCGTGGGAATGAGAAGACTGTACTTCCCATGCCGGTAGCACATAGGGGTCTTCCTCCTTCGTCCACGAAGAGGAAGAACAAGGCTCTACAACACTATTGAGATTATCTTGATAAGCTATCATAGCTACAGGCAACGGCACGCTTGTCTCGATGGGCTCACTCGAAGTACTCGGTGTAGGAAGAATCCAAGGATCTTCCATATGGGTTGTGTGAAAAGACACCGAGGTCATAAATGTCGAAGCCTCATCGAAACAAGATCCTATCATGAGGATCAGTGCGGGACAACTAAAGCTTCCCATGAGGGATGGATACATGCCTACACCCACACTCCAGTTGCTGGCTAGGAGTGGTCAACGATCAGGATCAAAGCTCCCAAAGATGTGGTAACAGACGGATTCTTGAATGCCATTTGATCAATCATTACAATATTCCTGTTACGTGGAAAGCATACAACGCGAAACAAGGAAGAAGCAATGGCTTGCATACTATACATCCAGTTCCTACCCAGCAAGAGATTGTATTCAAGGGGTGCATCAACCACCTCAACCTCTATCGCAATGGTCTTCCCCCCCAAATGGAATTTAAGGGAAGGAAGGATACTGTGTGGCCTAAAAGATCTCCCATCAAATGTAGTTAACATAGTCGTTGATTTAGACAGATCAGGAGAACCCAGACCCTTCCAACAGAACAAATACATCATAGAATCCGCAGCGGCCCTCGTCAATCATAGTACGCTTGACGATCATATTAAGACATTCTACGTGCACCAAAAGAGACACATAGTAGGGCAAGAGAGGCTGCAGTCTTACGGTTTCAAATTTGATCATCGAGGAAGAATCATCTCCATTCACACCAAGGGCAGAAAGCAACGCATTCCTTTGTGAAGGACAACTTTGAAGCACTTCCAATGCAGACATCGCACAAGGAGTGTGGCACAAATCCTCGACAACTGAATAATTCTGGGTGGCTCAGGAATTTGGATTATGCCCTGAACGCTTAAGGACTCCCTTAGGAATGTGAGGTGCAGCCTCAGTTTTATCCATAGGTTTCTCAATATGCAAAGGGGACCCTGGTGGATCAGGCTCTTTGCCTGGGCTGGGTTGTGACGAACTATAATATTTCACACAAGTCACAACTTTCGCAGCACGAACCATGTTAATGCACCCACAAGCACTAGTCTCTGGTGGATCATTCTCACTAGACTAGTCATGGGACTTCGAGTTCATATTCTGGTTATGTAGTAAAGGGTTAGTTAGCATAGCTAGGCCTTGTGCTAAGAATCTTGAAGCTTCATCAATCCGAGGGCACAAGTAAGTGAGGTGATCATCCTTACATAACTTGAAAGGGAACTTAACCTTACGTTTTGCTTCCTTGTCCCCCCCCAGCATTTCTACCGTTCTTGTCATTATTGTTATCATTCTCATTCTTATTCCCACCCTTTCGATTATTATTTTTACCCTTTTTTCTATTCCATCCGGGCTACTGGTTACCCTTCTGGTCCAATGATTGCATAGAAAGTACATTCACCATTTGGGTGGGTTGAGACAAAGTCGTATCTTGTCCTGAAGCAGATTGGTTGATTGACAACTGACCAACTTGTTTTGCAACCGAATCTGCAGGTTTCGCACTTGCACAACCCACAATGCCATCAGCATGTGGTCTGGGTTTGACTTTGGGATCGAAACTGGAATGAGGAGCATTGGGAATGATCTCATACAACAAACCAAACTGAGCATAGATCAAGTCTAGTTCCTGCGGCCTAAAAATTTCTTATTCCTCATTCTGCATTCTTGATGTGGAAACATCCTTCGCTATATATGGCAATAATGACTTGAGGAACCACTCGAGGAGGAAATCCGGCGGTATAAAGGCTTTAATTAATCTCTTCCGTCTACGCCACTCTTGAATATGATCAGAAATATGGGTGGCTTTATCTTTCTGAAATGTCGACAAGAGTTCAGTACCAATGTCATAGCGCACTGGTAGCTGGAAGTGATTAAGAAAAGTCATCACAAGGTCATCGAACAAAGTAAAAGTGCCCCTAGGTAGCTCTATATACCATTTTGCAGCAGGCCCTGTGAGGGTGCGTTGAAATAGTCTCAAGTGGACTGAGTCCTGATGTAATGAATTCGAAGAGCACCATAGGTGAAACGTAGTAACGTGTTCGCTCGGATCCTCTCCCAGTTTTCCTTCGAACTTAGGTATGTCTGAAGGAAGATTGGTAGGGACAGCCAGTCAAGTCGGGTCATGAGCCACAGGATCATTCGTAAGTCTCGATAAGTCAGGAAGGTTAAGAGTCGCAAGGAAAGGGAGCCTAGTATGATGAGGTCGATGGACCGCTCCCTAATTCATATAGGTTTGGTTTCCACCATGGCTTTGGCCATAGTTCCCTCCTCGCGTATGACCCGTATAAGGTGGCGTGGAAGCACCATAATGAGGTGGCCCTTGACTAGTAGGAGCTACAAAGCCGTAGTTAGGAGAGTAAGCAGGTTGTTCATACCCGCCTTCGTAAGGTGAAGAAACATGTCCATACTGCGTCCCATAATAAGGTCCATAGGTCATCGCATGCAATGCCCCAGGAGACACTCTGTAGGTAGGAAGATACGCTCCGAAAGTAGGAATATACATACTGGAAGTAGGAATATATGCCACAGAAGTAGTAATCTGACCTCTAGAAGCATGAACATAACCTCCCGAAGCAACAGGTGTTATGTAAACTTGAGACAAAATAGGTCTAGTAACCGCAATACGGACTTGACTCATAGCCATATGCTGACTCGAAGGACCACGTGAATAAGGTGGAGGGTGGACATTTAAAGAACTAGGGGCCAAGGACGAAGGAATTTGAGTAATCAAGTATGTACTACTGCCTATCGTCACTCATCTCAAGTCAAGTATCCTAATAGGATTGCTAACTCTAGACCTAGCATGGATATAAGATGTAGCTTCCACCACTAGGATGGAAGGTGCAATGTGACTAGTGCTCCCAAACCTCTCCGCATGGTAAGGAATGAGAGTGCCCCCAAGCATAGTGCTAGGCTCAAAGTCGGATTCAACATGAAATGTCAAATCATGCATAGGAAAACCAGCCATACCATAACTACCATAGCTAGTAGTGGCGGGTTCAAAATGAGTCTCGGCGTCCTCCGGCATGCCATACCGGTAACACGTCAATGAGGAATCAGCCCTAGAGTGAGTAGGTCTATCATGCATGGCTCCTATCTTAGAAATCACAGGACCTAACTTAGCTAAGTCGGGTGAAGGATCGTAAGTAGGAGTAAATTCCCCATCGTCTACACGAATGAGAGGAGGTGGTTCAGGAATACCTTTTGAAGAATCCCCCATGGTGTGTGAATCAATGTGTGACATAGTCCGCCTGGACTGTCTAGTTCTCTCTCCCAAAGGAGGAGGAGAAGTAGAAGGCAGAAGTCTTGCTAAATGACGAGAATGGCGCGGAACCACACTCGAATCCACAATGACTCAAAAAATAGCAAAGACTCTCTATTTACATAAACCCTAGGCCAACTAGCATGCATAGAGCAATCACTAACAAAATCTAAAGCCAAATGAAAGCAAACAAGGGCTGGATAAGTGAGCTCCCGAATGAAACAGGTATGTCTCACCTAGGAGAGGCTTGAGACTCCCATACACAACAAGCGAAGGTATGTAACCAATTATTGTGTCCCTCAGCTTGAACGTGTAAAGCGACTATGCTTTCCGACCCCAACCTGGCCGGGACACCTGCAACATAACCTCTACAAGTACCCCCTCGATATCCTAGGTAAGGCCACTAAGGTCACCTCAATATAATCAATGCTTAGGTGGACAGTCGCAGGCGGGATTGACCATATGGGTAGAGTAGCAAAGCCCGAAACTCTCGAAAGAGCCTCTAGATACGAATACAATCCTGGAAATATCTCTGGTGCTACTCAGTTATGACTAGGGGTCATCCCAATCAATAACCACTCACACTGCCTCGTGCTTAAATCCCGTTTGAGAGGAGGATCTTGAGAGCAATGGTTATACCAAGGATTTCACACACTCACCCGGACAGACACCTAGATGTTGTTGTTTAGTGATCTTGGAGATTGACTTATAATGAACTATTCCAAGATCCTAAAACCTAAGCTTGTTGGTGCACCCTAGAAAATAAAAGAGTGTAATTCATTTTATTTAGCATTTATTTTAGTTGGCTTTATTACTAAAAAAAAGGATATGGTCGTGCAACTAGTGGTGTTATGATGCAACAAGAAGTAAAATGCACACCTAACAATCAATACAAATGCATTGTGTCCATGAAAACAGGGTATGCTACTACGTGAAATGCACAATTCTTCTTCAAATGATGAATGCAAATTTTCCTATATGAATTCCTAACTAGTACTCCAACGCAAATCTAGATCTAGTGCAAGTACAATGCAAAGTGCAAAATGCAATGCATGATGATAAGCAAATGTTTTTGGATTTTTTGAAAATAAAAGAGATGCAAAAGAAAAAGAATGATCCTACAACCCATAGACTCTGCAAGCACACATAAACAACATTCAAGCAAAGCACTAAGGTAAAAGAACTCTAATGCACTAATCTCAAACAAAAAATCAAAAATTCCATGACAAGAACTTTCCTAAAAAAAAATTTAGGCTAAAAAAAAGTTTCTGGTGAGAAACAGAGGTCTAAACAGACTCGGGCAGTGTCAAAGGAGACTTAGCAACTATAAGAATTCACCCAACAACCAATTATCTTCCCCAAAAAGGCACAAACAAGGGTATATGCGACTATTCGCAGTAAACCCGTGTGTATATGTGGAAATCGCAGAGGAAACCGCGTGTATACGCGACTGTAAGTCAAAAACCAGCGTACAGGAAGAAAAGGTGCATAAAACCAAGGAAAACAAACTGGATGAGATAAACTTCACACCAATCAGACTCTACCAGGCATACATGCCCCAAAACCTGACACAGAAACAAGAGAGAAAGAGCAATTCAAATACATTGAATGCCGAGAAATCAACCTCCAAAGGACAACTACTAGGAACTCCACAGTGGAGTCGCCAATTCTGTTACGGAGAGAAATTCCTATGGCTTGGGGTACCACAATAGACAACTTGACTCCAGAAATCAATCCTTTCCAATATGCAATAGAAATTAAATGTCTAACACTAAAGGATCATACCTCGTACCTTATTCCGTACGGTTGAAGTACATCCCCGTTGAGCTTTCCAATCTTCATCTTGAATTGATATATTACTTCCTCAACAACAAGTAAACAATACAAGCATACTACATATCATGGTGTTAGATCTATTCTAGCATATATAATCAATAATGTAAAAGCATTTGACATAATCCCATGGATAAAATATTCATTCAAATACACATCATTGGACAGGAAAAGATAGTTCTTATTAATATAAATCAGAGATTACAAGATAGATACAACCTTTGACGGCATGTCTACGAACCGGAGAAATTGAATCCCCCACTTGGGCCTCCACCACTTCAATCCTCCATCTCTCGATAGAAAGCTCACAAGCAAAAGGAAATCTTGGGAAGAACACAAAAATGCTCCAAGGGACAAAGGGATGCAGACTCAAGCATAAGTTCCGGCAACAATGGACTATAGTTTCTTTGCTCTCAATTCTCTCTTATGCCTTCAATGTACCAAGGGGTTCCTTATATAGCTTTCAAAGGAACAATGAAAGGTCGAATCCTAGAGATATCAAGGCATATGGAAGGCCAGGAGTCAAATGAGTCGGATCCATGTCAAGGAAAACTCCAAAAGGATTTCGATTATGCACACATCCCAATGTACGCGGTTATATGGGTCAAACCCACATATGTACGTGATTATAGGGTTAAAAGCCGCGTATATCATTTTTCATATGTTTGTGGGGATGATCAAGGAAACATCAAAGGACAAAAAGTTGTCCATAGGGTCTAATGAGTCTGTAGCGGGATGGGGGAAGTCCATACAAAGTGTGATTCACCTAGAGTGGTGAAATCCGCTATAACACTTGTCAGTCCATAAGCACTTGTTTGCTTTCTTCTGCAAAGCCATCATGGGGAAATTGATTCTCAAGAAGTTATCAATGAACTTTTGATAATACCCGTCTAAACCCAAAAAGGACCTAATGTCAGTGACACTAGTCGGGGTAGGCCAATCCTTTATGGCTCCAATATTTTTCGGGTCCACAACTATTCCTACCTCGGATATGATGTGACCTAGGTACTGTATTTGTTGTTTGTAAAAATCACATTTACTAAACTTAGCATAGATCTGGTGTTCTCTCAACACTCGAACTACTATGCAAAGATGTTATTCGTGTTCCTCTTTATTCTTGGAATAAACCAAAATGTTGTCAATAAAGACTAGTACAAACTTATCTAGATATTTACTGAATATGTTGTTCATCATACACATAAAGTTTGCGGGTGCATTGGTCAACCCGAATGACATCACTACAAACTCGTAGTGTACGTACCTCATACAAAAGGTGTTCTTGGGATTATCTTTGTCTCAGATTTGTACTTGATGGTACCCTGATCAGAGGTCAATCTTCGAAAATATTTTGGCTCCTCCCACCTGGTTGAACGAATCATCAATCCTAGGGAGCGGGTAACGATTCTTTATAGTCATTTTGTTCAACTGACGGTAATCAATACACATATGCATCGTACAGTCCTTATTTTTTATGAACAAAATTGGTGCTCCCCAAGGGGACACACTGGGTTAGATCTACCCTTTCTCTATCAACTCCTGCAGCTGCAGTTTGAGTTCCACCAATTCTGGTGCACTCATGCGGTAAGGGGCTTTGAAGGATGGAACTGATCCTGGGGTCAATTCGATGGAAAAGTCTAGGTCTCGTTTCGGATTTAATCCAGGGATTTCCTTGGGAAACACATCCTTGAATTCTTCAAGAACAGGGAATTCTTCTATGCATTGTTCTCTATCCGACTCTACGTCTCAGATGTTCACCGCAAACAACTTGCAGCCCTTCCTAACACACTTCTTCACTTGTAAGGCAGATAATTTCCTTACATAAACTTTCTTTAGGATGCCTTGAAACTTCACTTGGCTCCCTTGGCTATTAGTACACAAGATAGACTTGTGTAGACAATCGAGCATGACATGGTGTTGTTCGAACCAGTCCATGCCGATAAGAATATCGTACGATCCTAAAAGTAGGATATTCAGGTTTACTTCACATTCTTTAACAATTTTTGAAATATTCCTTTTCGTACTGGTGGCTAACTGTACCAGCCAAGGTTGAACATGCTTTTCTTTGCCTAACTTGCATAAATCAACAATCTTAGGTGCAACATAGCTCCGACAAGCAGCGGGATCAATAATTATTGAAACAGAGGTGTTCAAGATCTTACCTTCAATCTCGACCATTGTATCTTGATGGTCGACCTGTCGGCCATCTAATTTTGCATAGATTCGCGGCATTCCCACTATATCCTCAACGGTAGGTTCTTCTTGCAGGTTATGCAAGACTCCATTGTTCTTGTTCTTACAATCTCGGGCATAATGCGGCCCATTGCACTTCCAGCACTTGATCACTAAAGGGTTAGCATTGGCTCCACTCGCCACTTGCTTATTACCATTAGGAGCTGGTACATAAGGATTTGTACCAGTTTTGTTGAAGTTCTTGTTCACTTGAAAGCTGTTATTTTGATTTCTATAAGGCTGCGGGTTTGACCTAGGATTACGGTTATTAGAAACATTTCTAGACTTTTCTCTGTTTTGGTTTTGGTTTTCTTGCCGTAACTTCCCATGCTCATAGTAGAGTCGGGGCTTGTGCAGTGCAGTATCCAATGTCTTTAGCATGTCGAATTCAATCCTGTCCTGAAAACTGGGAGGAAGACATCCTAGGAACTGCTGGATCTTCACCTTATCTTCTTTGATATATGGTACATAATGCAGCAGATCTAGAAATCTGTTTATAAATGCGTCCATACTCATGGACCCCATGCGTAGTTCATGGAACTCTTTTACCTTGCAATCAAAGAACATTTCTGATATGTATTTTTCTTGGAAAATATTTCGGAATTTTTCCCAGCTTATTTATCGCAACTCATCTTTCTTAGTGTGCTTTAAATCTCGCCACCATCTTGTTGCCTTACCATTCAGGTTGTAGATGGAAAGCCTAGCCTACATCACACTTGAACAGTTATGAACCTGGCAATACTTAATCATTCCCAGCAACCATTCTTCAGCCTTTTCTCCTGTATTTACTTCACCTTCATAGGTCGGGGCTCTTATTTTTTGAAACTCCCCCTGAAAACTGTCATCACTTATTTACATCTTTCTCCATGGATAAATTGAGTCATCACTAGTAGGACTATGTTGATCTCCTTTAGTTGCTTCAGGTGTACCTTCCTTTTCTGCTTCTCTTGGGCTGCTGGCCCACTCAGGGTACGGTTCTCTTTTAGATCTATTGGTGGACTGGGTAGGTTTACCTTGCGGGATCCCTCCTGTCATGTTACACAATAATGCTTCATTTATAGCTTGTTGTTCCTTTCTTTCATTTGGACTGTCTTCTCTGAAACTTTTTAGTTCAGCTTGAAGATTATGCAAAGTTTTCAGCACATCAGATTTTAGCTCAACCACCAAGTTCACTTCCATAGTAAGGGTGGTCATTTCTTCCTACCGCCTGTTTTCTCCCTCAGTATTCATAAACTGAACAGCGGTGTAAAATTTTTTCTTGAAACATAAAAAATTCTCTTAGTAAGAAAAATTACGTATCATCCTTTATTTTCTCTGCGTGAATGCCTGGTGTGCCCATAAGTCTCTTAGTATTGAAACTAGGCTCTGATACAACTTGTAATGTCCCAAAAAATTGAAAAAAAAAATTATAGGCTAGTGAAAACGACCCGAAGGGGATCATTATTACTCATGCAGAATTACATGGGCCACTTATACTTTCGATCTCTTTAGAAAATGCCCATATTGTCTTAGTAATCTCTTATCCATTCAGTGGTTATTATTTCATTTACTTCTTATGTCTTAATTATGTTATTTAAACTATTTGTACATCTGAGTTATTACTGTCGGTGAATTAATGAATTGTATATATCATTGTTTTACTCCTGCACATGTGTACTTTGTTTATTAAATAAAAACTAACTTAACTTTGTTGATGGGATTAAAGTGGTGGAGTGGTAGGACTTGTTCTCCCATAATGATCAGAGAGGTAAGGTATTACTTGGTTACACAGGATTACTTAGTTCAATCAAACTAAGGCACCTCTTTTATTTATTTACGCAGTTCATTACTTTGCAACGGGATTGGGTGTAAAGTGTGTTGACTGTCTTGATCCTAGAGGACATGTTGCTAGTTGTTATGCTGCTTATTGACTTGGTTTTATAACTTGGTAAGTGTCTTTATCGTCAATGTAGCTACTACGGCTAAATTTCCTGTACACTAATTATTCTTCATTATGTTTTGAATTCGTTAGTGTTATACACCAGAATGGCACCTCTCCGTCCGAGTGCCGAATTTCCTTATGTCGGCGCACAAAAGGACACTTATGGATTGAGGTTTGCCTAGAATAATGTAGCTTGTATTATTATGGAATACATTTCTGCCTTCATCTCTTCCTGTGACCACTTTCCCATGATTTCGTCGCATGTCGGCACTTCATGAAAGTCACTGAAAAAACACTTATATTGGAGGACCCATATCTTGAGTTCTGTAACTCCGTTTGACCTTATTTCTGCTCCGTTGGAAAGGTATTTCAGTTAGCTAAAAATTTCTAGAAGACACCAAAGTCTGAAAATTCCCAAAAATACCATTAAAATGTGTTTTTTTAGTATACGTGACTCTCCTCAAGGCATAGTCGCGTATCATACGCGAGTCTCGTGTTTTACAAGTAGCGTATGCATATATGCGCGGGTTGCCTTTAAACTGAGTCGCGTATCATACGCAGGTTGCTCTACTACAGACCCGCGTATGTGTTTCTCAACATTAAAACATAAAAACATGAGTTAATTGGAGATTAGTTATGTCATCTAA
>LPNX011028396.1:87054-99480 GCA_001517045.1 Pseudotsuga menziesii
GTCTATAGGTCATTAATATATTTTACGCTCTAAGTATATTATTACTATACCTTTTAACAACTCTTATGTCCCTTTATTGACAGGTTATTATATTGTTTTAAGAGCAAACCTTTGGATTTTTATAGCCCGAGATGTTATCATGGCATACTTTGTATGCCATGGATCTTAAGCGTAAATACCTTGTTACTAAGGGATTAAAACCCTAAGCTCTAATCCTATGGTATAAACATTATCTAAATACTTAAAGCATGGTTCTATGACTTTGTACTAGCACATCCTATGGACTATGTATTAATGTAATTCTATCCTAAGCAAACTTTGTAATACGTTAACGTTTGATAGCGTTTGGGTGGTGACATAACATATGGTATGACCATACCATTGCATGGTTTAAGCTATTAGCATGGTGAATAAAACCCATCATATTGCAATGCCATTGAACTATGGGAAAGTGGGTTTGGAAAATCAATAGTGGTTACTAGCTGGTGCATTTATCGTTCTTGGAAATCATGGCAGCCCCAAGCTTAGGGCTTGGCTCACAATTCAGTTTGGCCATTTCGTTAGGGTCTGTGGAGGAAATGGGTCTATCCTCTCTGCTGCGAAGGAGACTATGCCCTGTAGATGAAGGTAAAATTATTTTGGTTTCAAGAATGCATTTTATGCTTGGTTTCGTGGCTCCTTCATAGTTATACTTCTCAACCATGTCGTGTATTGGGTTGTGGTTACAGGTAGCAGGGTAACGATGATGGGGTGGCTCCATGCTTCACTGTAGCTCCAATGTATTGCAAATGAGGCCATGGTAAGCCTACTATTCAAGCTTATGATTGCCACCTTTCAACCTTGTGGGTAGAGCTAAGTTTTGATTGGTCATTGGTTGGGGTTTTATGTTGTAGCGATTTCGATTTTTCCTTCAGGCATATGATTACAGATTTTTTTTTTAAATGTTGAGGCGTAATGCAGTGAATCGATTTTTAGGCCATTCGGCTCCATGTAATTTCATTTTATTTATGTGAATTGATATTTTTTGTTTTGGGCTTTATAGTCAAGTAGATAAATGGTTTAGGTCTACTAGGCTAGGCAACTATAAACATCCTTACATGTTGGATTTCCCTAGTATAACGTGGTAGCTCTTCAGTACTTGATGAGAATATAGAAATTTAAAATTTCATTTAATCACTTATAAATAAGTATGATGAGATCAATATTTTTCTCGAGTCATTTTCAGTCGGAAGTTATTAAAATATTTTAATTAACCCCTAGCACTTACCAGAGCCCATACTCAATGCTTATAACAAGGAGTTACAAACATAGTGCAATTCTAGATCTCTCACCCAACACTAAATGCTAGGATGTACTTGTACGATACACCTAGGGATACAATGTCCAAGGATTCGATGCCCTAGAGCTTATGCTCAACATAAACATGGAATAATCCAGAGCTTATGCCCAACATTTCCAATTATATTTTCATGTGTTCAATAGCTTTATGCTCAACACAAATGTAAGTACTCATGTGCTCCAGAGCCTCTCGCTCTACACAAAACATCTCATCTATCATGTGCTTGAGGTTCCATGCCCAACACAAAACATTTCCTCAATCATGTGCTTCAGGGTCCATGCCCAACACAAATCATTTCATCAATCATGTGCTTCAGGGTCCATGCCCAACACAACCAACATATATATACATATATCATCAACAATTGGCATATTCCCAATATACAAAGAAAATCATCATGTTCATATGCAGTGGGGTCTTTGACCCAATATAAAAATAAAACATCAATATAATTATCATGATTAATAGGCTCATGCCTATAAATGGTAGGTCCAAAATTTAGGATATTACAGTTAGAGTGTTGAACAAATACATAAGCAATCCAATAAGATGACGATACAAGGTAGGATCAAATCCATCTAATCTTGATGCATCAATCTTCCTCCAGTTGGAAACTAGATTTATGGCCATAGACTTGCAGTCCTTAATCATTATTCTCTTCAGTATCTCTACTAAATACTTCCCCTTTTCGATGAAGAAGCATCCATCTCTCTCTCAAACCTCCAAGACCAAAAATTAATGCATTAACCCGAGGTATTTCATCTCAAACTCCACTTCAATATTGTACTTGCAGTCTCCAATCAGCTTCTCATATCTTGTCAAAAAGAGATCATACACATATAGGACCAGTATGAGAGGCACCTCAGTTGCCAAGAAGTACAAATTGTGTTCAACCTCATTCTACTAAAATCATGTCTCCCATATATAATTGTCAATCCTCGAGTACCATGATTGAGGTGCCTGCTTGATCCCATAAAGAGCTCGATGTAGTATCCATAGATGCATCTCCTTGTTCTCCACATCAAACCCATTTGGATTCTTAATATACACCTCCTCCTCTATCACTCAGTTGAGGAAGGAATTCGTGGTGTCCATCTGATGGACACGTCAATGCATCTCAGCTCCTAGTGAGATAATGGTCCGAATGGAAGAATATCTGGAAACATGGGTGAATGTCTCCTCATAATCAATACCATCCTTCTGTGAAAACCCATTTTCGATGAAGCACGCCTTGTACTTCTCCGCGCTTCCATATATTTCATGCTTCACCTTGTAGATCCATATGGATCCAACCACCTTTTTCCCTTGTGGCCTCGGCATAACCTCCCATACCTGGTTTTTCATAATGGAGTCATACTCCTCAACCATAAACTCCTGCCACATATCATGTTGTGCATCCTCCCCAAAGCTGGAAGGTTCAAAGTTAATCAACTTTGTCATAATTTCCATGTAACTAAGCCTCTCTGGTGGTACACTCCATTTAAAAGATGTATGTGGAGGATATACCTTCCTATAATCATGCATTGTGGACCTAAACCACTTAGGCCTTATCTTAGTTTCAACCTACTATGGCTGCTAGATATCCATCTCCTACTGCATTGCATCCTTCAATTCAATGAATCAAGGATACTTTCCACCTGACTCCTCTGACCACCAGAACTTGTTCTTTGTTTTTGTACCTGTACTTGTACATATGACTCCTCCCACTTGACTTCTGAATCCTATGTTAGCTGTTGCTTTGTTGGTAATTCATGAGATCTCCGCAAGTCCCTTTCCTCATCGAAATAGACATTCCTTCTCACAATGATCCTCTTGCGAGAAGTAATGTAAACTCTATATGCCTTCAAAATCTCTCTATAGCCAACAAGTAATTCCTTCTCTCTATAAGGTTCCGGCTTCTTCCTATTGTCAGCATGAACATGACAATGGCAGACACTTCTGAACATGTGAATTTGACTCACATCTAGCCTCGTTCATATGAAAACCTCTTTTGGTGTCTTCCTCCCCAAAGTTGTGTGGTGACACCCATTCTGAATGTATACTTCAGTCCTGTATGCCTCAGTCCAGAGGAATATTGGTAATCCCTGATCAAATAGCATGGCCTTGGCTGCTCCAACCATCATCCCGTTCTTTCACTCTGCAACTCCAGTTTGTTGTGGGGTATGGGGCACAATGTGCTCCTTCTTGATACTGTTTTCCGAACAATACTCCATGAACTCATTGGAGGTGTGCTCACCCCATTGTCTATTCTCAACACCTGAATCTTCATTCATGTTTGGTTCTCCACAAGAGTGTTTAACTCTCAGAATCTCTCAAATATCTCTGACTTGGACTTCAGGAAATAGAGGTCTTCCTGGAATAGTCATCAGTAAATGTTATGTAGTAACTGTAACCACTGAATTAATGGACACTCATAAGTATGCATACATCAGAATGAACCAAGTCCAAGGGCTCCTTAGACTTGTCCTCACTTTGTGGGAAAATATTCTTGATGTTCTTCCATAAAGTACAACCCTTACATTTGTTATGATTTTCCTCCTATACGCAATTAACTCCAATGAATTCCCATCTCAAATGGTTCAGTTCTCCATTGTGTAAGTGTACCATCCTCCTATGCGACAACTCACCCAGACTGTTGTTATTGCTGCTCACTAGAGCCTTTACAGGCTTAAAGTGTAGTCTCTACACTTTCCTGCTCCTCCCAATAACTCGATCCAAGCTACTATTTGACCCCTTAGGCCTGATATATACTCTATTGTCACAAAACTTCACCTGATATCCCTTTTCCTCCAGATTGGATACTAATATAAGGTTCTTGTTCAGTCCTAGAACATACAACATATCACCAAAACATAGGGGTTTTCTAGACTCCCTCTCAAACGAAACACTACCAACTACTTGCACCTGATACTGTGCATCATCACATAGCTCAATGTGGATCCCTCTTCTACCCTCCTACAAGTATCTGAAGAATCTCTTCTATCCAGTCATGTGACTAGATGCTCCACTGTCAATGTACTATATGTTGCTCCATGTGGTGCTTTCCATGCAAGATATCAAGCAAAATGCCTCATCAAAGTTCCTGCTAAACTCATCCACCTCTGCACATCCATCCATATGAGTGTTACTCTTACTATTCCTATTTGGGAACTAGGAGGAAAAGTGTCCCTGCATGTGGTAGATAAAACACTTGACCTTTGACATGTCAAGGTTCTTCTTACCATCCTTCTTCCTCTTTGTCTTCCCCTTTCTCTTCCCTATAAGGGATAGAGCCTCCTCATCCACAATTTGTACGACACTGCTGGATGATCCTGATCCTTGACCCATGTAGGTCTCCTCCTGCACAAATTCATCCCAAAGTCTTTTCCAATCAGGGAGCTTCTCCCTATCCATAGCACCTTTGAAAAAGGCGTCCCATTTCCTAGAGAATCCATTGAGGGCTATCCAAAATAGCTCCTCAACCAATTTCTTAGAGCCAATAGATCCAAGTTCATCCCTGATCTATGTGAGCATTGTGAGATAAGGCACCACTCCTTCCCCCTTGGTCATCTTGGTGCTATGCATCTTCTCCTGCAACACCAGCTTCTGGTTCTCATTCTTGCTTTGGAACAGACTTTCCAAAGTCGTCCACATCTCTATCGTGGTATTCTTACAAGAAAGGAAAGGGACTATATGTTCCTTCACTCCATCCATGATAATCAGCATGGCTCTGGAATCAATCTTCTCCCAATATGCTAGATCTGTCGGATATATGGGTGCAACCTTCATGGAGTCAAGGTGCTCTTTTGCATCACTGACATCTAGGATCCTTGTGATCCTTTCTTTCCATGTAGGAAAGTTTTGAGCACCCTGGACTCTATCCTCAAATATCAACTACACGGCCATTGTGAAGTGTGTCCTCTCCACTAATTGATCTCTCTTTTATAACTTTACGTAAAGCAAAAACCCCAATTTCACTTTCACTTTAACTAATGTTTCACTAAAGTTAATTTAGATCACTTTAATTTATTTTCCAAAGTAAACTTAGGAAAAGTAAATCAAATACAACTGGTTTCCTAATTTAGGTCTTCTGCATGCAAGAACACATGCATGTAGGAAGATCTTCCTTTTTGCGACTAGTTTTACACATCCATGGTTTAATTCCACCTTGGATCATGGAAAACTTGTTTGTAGGACCGAGGATCAGACCCCATGTAGCAAATCTCTGGGAGAAGTGGATCAATATGACAAATTAAGGGCCCTGATCTTGAAAATGAAATATGGTTCTCATTTTGTTAGATGGATCCCCAAAATTGTTCCTAGGAGCTTCAATAATTTTTTTTTATCCCATTTAGACCTTGGATTCAGAGCAGGAAATGGATCCTGATATGGATATTCTTGATCTTCATTCTCAATATCAATATTTGGTTCCTCTTGGTCCTCATATTCATAATCTGGATCTGAAACATCAGTAGAAGCATCATCATATGCAAATGGAATAGATCCAACATTTATACCTTCCTCTTCAACTGGTTTTAGGTCATGCAATGGTTATTCATTGAATTCAACACTCCACTCTATGAAGCATATTCTGGTTGAATTCCCCATTAACTTGTAATATTTTTCATCATCTATATATCCTAACAGTACGCATTCACTTATTTGAGGTTGGAAGGAATTCCTCTTATTAGATGGAATTTTGTCCCATGCTTTGGAGTGAAAACACCTGAGATGTGAGACATTAGTCTTATGTCCCATCAGTTATTTGAATGGAGTGACCCAAACCACTGAATTGTGAGGTACTCTATTATGTAAGTACTAAGCACAATTCACTCCTTCAACCCACATATATGGTGGAAGATATCTTGCTTAAACAAGCAAGTAAGCCCTCTTTTTCAATGATCGGTTCTTCTTCTCAGCTACACCGTTTTTTTTGTGTATGGGACTTAATCTTGCATTTTAATACTGTCTAAAGAAAATAGATACTGAAACTCTATTTTGATGAACTTTCATCCAATTTTTTATTTGAGTATTTTGATATTCTTCCCAAGAGTGTTCTCAAATAAGGCTTTGAAAACTTTGAAGTTTTCAAACACCTCATAATTCTGCTTAAGAAAGTAGATTCAACATTACCTTGAGTAGTCATAAATGAAGGTCATAAAGTATCTGGATCCATTCATGGATATTGTGGGCATTGTTCGAGAGACATCACTTTGTACCAAATCAATTTTAGAGGCATCTCTTATTACCTTCCAAACTTCCTACCTTCACTCTAAATTCTTACCTACTAAGAAACCATTGCAGACACCTTTGAAATGATTTAATGAGAGTAAAACCCTTAACCATTTCTTCATTATGCAGTTGTTGGAGGTAATTTAAATTCAGATGGTCAAATCTCTCATGGAAAATTCTACTTATTTCATTCGCATGGGTAAATAGGGAACTTTGGTGTGAGTATGGTAAAAAATGTGAGAACCCATATTCCTTGAAGGCATGGTTTGCAACTCCTTTTTCTATCATCTTCCCAGTAGATATATTTGAGATATCAATTGTGTCAGTTTCAAATACAAATCACTTTGGTGAACCAATATAGATCATATGATATACAAACAACATATTTTTTGATAAGGAGGACACATATAGGACATTAGTGAACACTCCATGCTCAAATTGAACTAAACCCTACCAACAACTGGGATTTGAGATTCATGTCCCATGTGTATTCTAGGACCACCAGTGATATCTAGAGAATAAAATGATTCTTTGGAGGCAAAAATGTGGTTGGAGGCTCCTAAATGAGTGAGGAAGGATTGTGATTATGATAATCCATCCTTCAGTGCATGACCTCTCGCATGATATTCAATCTTGATTCTATAATTAGTCTTCCTTGCGCCTTTAGGGAGGGAAATATTATGTTCTATAAGAATTATTGACATATTATATATAGTTTATTCATACATAGATTATCTAGATTGTTTCCTCTCATCCAATGTGGACACTTGTTATTTTCAATCCTCTTCTTCTTAGCCTTGTTACAACTAGAGTCTCCATCTGAAGGATTTTGCTTCTCCTTAGGTTTGGTTTCACTTTTATTTTTATACCTTCGTTTATCTTGTGCATTATTGGTCTCCCCAAACAAAAGAGCTTGATTCTTGGAGCCTTTAAGGGCTCCCATATATATCAACTTATATTTTTCTTGAATACAGGATTCCATGAATGCATAAAGTGAAGGAATTCACCAGTTTTGGGTTGTTAGTTTCCAAGAGTGGAAGTTGTAAACAAATACTTAAAATTATAGGCCAAGCTTTCTTAGAATTGAGAGAACTAATAGCTCATCCTTCTTGTCAATCCCACACTACTTTCACTACATAACCAAAGACTTGAACTTGAAGAATAATTTTTGGATGGTTTCAAAGCTGCTAGGTTGAAGAGAAATCAACTCATTCTCCAAAATGTGGACTCTCATATCATCCTTCTTTCCAAATAGTGATTTTACCTTCTACTATACTTCCCTCAGTGTTTTTAATCCATTAAGGTGAAAGAGTAACTCCCTAGAGATATGAATGCACATGAAACCAAATGCTTCATGCAATTTCTTGAGGTTCTTCGATTTCTCTAAAGGTTCGACATCCTTTCCCATTGTGACCCTATACATACTTTTTTTGTGCAAGAAAATATGCATATTTACCCTCCAATCCAGGTAATTTAATGTTGTGAGGATCCTCAATTTCAAGTTTTTGGAATTCTCCATTTTGCAGCTTTAGGAGTACCACAATTCTTCTGAATTCTTGAAATAACCTCCATAAATATCTCAATTTGAAGGTTAACCATATACATCCATAGGGAGAAATGAAAATATAACAGGATTTATGTCGAACCCAGTTGCTTATGGTGCATCAATGGAAGTGTCTTAGGATTGAAAATTGTTGATCAGATTCTCATACCATGTAAAATTTGCAAATCCATGGGATCATCAGGCTTGATTGAACCTCATAGTGAAAGAAGAATGAATGAAGAAGAATTTTAGTGTTAGAATTTCCTAACAATCATGGTGAAATTAATCAGATAAGTGAAAACAATTTGACGACATAACCATAACTAAATAATCATTAAATTGTATGAAGTACATCCATGATACAATATAGAGAATTCGAATCCTCTAGGAGTGATTCAAATTTCAGGACTTGGACTCACTCTAGACATCACTAACTCTGGAGAAATGACCACTAAATGCTCGCTAGTGTACCTACAGACAACTAAAATACCTCACAAATAGTTAACTGACCAAGGTAGGTGAATAAAGGAACCTAACTCCTTAAATCATGAAAAAGTGGTTCTAGGATAACTGAAGGTGAACTAAATGTCGTCCATCGGAGCATAACTAAACACAAACTATGGTGAGATGATGTTGGGACTCCAAATACTCAGTGTGGGCTCCTAAAATCTAGGGATTTCTATTTGGATCTCCTAAACTCATGCATAAAGGCACATCAAGTGGTAGGTGGGCCCAGATAACTTCTCCATGGAACTAATGAAGTCACAATGTATTTGTAAGTTAGCAAAATGGCATTTATACTATGGCATACAAGGGATGATGTAATATCCCAAATTTTGGACCTGCCATTTATGGGCATGAGCCTATTGACCATGATGGTTTTATTGATGTTTTATTTTATATAGGGTCAAAGACCCCACTGCATATGAACATGATGATTCGTTTTGTATATTGGGAGTAAGCCAATTGTTGATGATATATATGTATATATATATGTTGGTGGTGTTGGGCGTGGACCCTGAAGCACATGATTGATGAAATGTTTTGTGTTGGGGGTGGACCCTAAAGCACGTGATCGATGAGATGTTTTGTGTTGAGCAAGAGGCTCTGGAGCACATGCGTACTTACATTTGTGTTGAGCATAAAGCTCTCGAACACATGAAAATATAATTAGAAATGTTGGGCATAAGCTTTGGAGCATTCCATGTTGATTTTGAGCATATGCTCTGGAGCATCGAATCCTTGGCCATTGTATCCCTAGGTGCATCGTACAAGTACATCCTAGCATTTAGTGTTGAGAGAGAGCTCTGGAATTGCACTATGTTTGTAACTCCATGTCATAAGTGTTGAGTATGGGATCTGGTAAGCGTTAGGGGTTATTGAAAAGAATTTAATAACTTCCAAGTGAAAATGACTCAAGAAAAATGTTGACCTCATCATACTTATTTATAAGTGATTAAATGAATTTTTGAATTTCGGTATTCTCATGAAGTACTGAAGAGCGACCACGTTATACAAGGGAAATCCAACATGCAAGGATGTTTAGAGTTTCCTAGCCTAGTATACCTGTGTTAGGATATTTAGACACTTAGGAGTTAGTTAAGATCAACTTGTGTAATATATCTGTTAGGTAAAAGTGTGTTTCTTTAGTATGCATTAGTATGCATTTGTAAATATTCTAATCCAACGGTCACGATATGTTCTAGACATAGAGTGATCTGACGGTTTAACTTCTTTTAGATCATACCTACCATTGATCCATGTCTTAGCACCCGATTGGTATATGATCTATATTTAAAGAGCATAGAGGGTCCTTGGCTAGTTGATCGATTATGAGAAGCTCATGTAAGTTTCTTTCTTTTGCAAAATAAATTGCTCCAAGTAGCTATTTGGCTAGGGCCATGGACTGTTTCCCTCTCGAGGATTTTAACCATGTGACAAACATCAGTGTGTTGATCTACGATCTATTTGTGTGAAATAGTTTCTGAAGGTGTTTGGTCTTTTGGGAGTACCCTCTGTACCCGAACATGGTATCAGAGCTTTTATGAAGAGCCGCTTTCGGTTTTGATCAAGATCTGGAACCAGTGTTGCTGAAACTTTGAAAGGGTTTCTGGTTCTAGATTTTGTGTACATTTTTGGCTTATGGGAACCGTTTCTTTGTATCCGGAGCATCGTTTCAATTGGGAAATAGTTTTCATTTCACCAAAAACTGTTTCTGTTTGCTCCAGAAACACCCATTTCGGCAAATTTGAAGGTATAATGTTACAGTGACGGATTTGTTTTTTTTTAAATATCTCATATTTTATCAGTTTATTATTAGAACTTTTATGTTTTAGTCTCAGACTATTGTTTTCCTAGACTGCGTATGCTCTTTGCCATGCACCTTGCGCAATCGCGGCAAATCAGAAACAGTAAGGGAATTTTTTTTTTCTTCTCTTCTTAGCTACGTATGCTCTTTGCCGTGCACCTAGTGTGATCATGGCAAACCAAAAACAACAAGAAAACTTGAAAACATAGACTTTCCGGGTAAGCTAACGAAGATCTAACCCCATTGTGTGGAAAAAAAAATTTGTTTTTTGTTTTTCGTTCTTTTTGTGATTTGCAGAAAAAGAAAGCAAGAACGAAAAACGAGAGAGAAGAGTTATTAAAAAAAAAGGCTCCTTCCTCTTTCCATACTTTTACGTACCTTTTAAACTTAGCTCACTTGGTCCAAAGTTGCTTTAGACCTTGATAAGTCTTGAGTTCAAGTCTTATCAAGCTACCTTTTAGTGCATGCAATTTCTATTTTCAAGTTACTTTATTGTAAAAGTGCATCTCACATAAATAAAATAAAATAAAACTGAGTCGCTTAAGTCTTTTAATTTATTGTTGCACTATTTAAAAGTTATATTATTGTAAAAGTAAACATCACTTATTCTACAAAAGTGATTCACTTCAAAGCAACTTTATTGTAAAAGTGATTGTCAAAGGTTTATCTTGGGAAGAGGGGACTTCTTTTTTTTAGTTGGTCAAGTTAATATCTGCAACGTCACTATTGGGGACATCTTCAACTTTTTCTTTGATCAAGCATAACTTCATCATCCATAATCAGTTTTAAGTGCCATTTTTTTTAAAACTGCATATTTTTTCGAGCTCTTTGCATCTAGATAGTTAGTTTCTATTCTTTCAGCCATTATTTTACAGTATGTCTGCCCCTTGTGATATTATACTTATAAGTTCTAACTATTTCTCATGGAAATCTCGTATGGAGGATGTTCGACGAAGTAGGGGACTTTTCAGGATAACCTCAGGGAAAGAAACATAACCCACTGATGATGATAAGAAAATTAAATGGAAAAATATATGTGATGAAGCTCGTAGATTGATTGGGATTTCAATCTCTACTCATTTGCGATTCCACATATCTTGAATGGATGAACGTGATAAAGCTTGGGAAAATTTGGAATCTGTGTTTGGTAAACACAATGAAATTCGGGGTCATCAACTTGAGAATAAGTTGATTTCTTTTGAATACAAATGATTTTTCATGCATTCAATAATATTTATCTAAGTATAAAACTCTTAGACTCTTATGTGCAAAATGCAAGATTAAGAAAGAAGACAAACAATGTATTTATCATATTCTTTCCAAACTTGGATCTGCATATTCTGTTTTTGTATCTACATTCTACTCCATGAAAGAATCCTTGATTGCATCTATCTATTAAGAGCCTAGTCTTCAAGCCTTTTGTGATTCCTTAATTAGAGAGCAAGATAAGCTCATTCATCTTGGAATAATTAACAATGCAGATACATCTAGGAAAACCTTATTGTCCCAATAGAAAGAAAAGTCCAAGCCTCCCAAGAAACAGAATTCTCGCAACAATAAGCCAAACAACAAGGGTCCCAAACCCTCTCAGTCAGCTCCTTCTTTAAAAAATGACAAAGGATCCAAGCCAAAAGGAAAGAAGACTGAGCGTCATTGCAATTTTTGTGGGAAAGATAATCATGATGAATCTAAGTGTTTTAAGAAGATGGCAGCCTTGGAAGCAGAAATGAAAAAGCACCACATCAGCCTAGATTCGTCTTTAGAATCTACCTCTCATGGACATGCACTTTGTGCTTCTGGTTACTCCTATACTGCATCTTCTTCCTCTACTTCAATTGAATGGCTCATTGATTCTGGAGCATCTTATCATATGGCTAAGGATAAAGCCATCTTTTCTACTATGCATGAATGTAACACCAGACTCCTTTGACTCCAGACTGGAAGGGAGAAGGGGTTGGTTTACAATCTTCCATGTGGAAGCGACGAAGAAGGTCACAAGCATACTTAGACTGGGAAAGAAAGATT
>LPNX011028431.1:12338-38642 GCA_001517045.1 Pseudotsuga menziesii
ATAATTTTGAGGAGTGTTCATTTTCTACTTGTCTTTCAGGATGTAATCGTGCAGTGTATGAGGATATTGGGGCATGCATTCTGAATAGTGAGTCATCTCTCCATATGACGGGAATGAGGTCAGTGTTCCTTAATGTTTCAGAGATAGACTCGGACTAGCATGTGGATTGTGGGGTCAACACCATGCATGCACTGAAGGTGGTTGGATGTGTGGAGATTCCAACAGAGTCAAAATGATCGCTCGAGGTGGGAAAGGTGTTGTTTGGTTTAGAGTAGAAGGTACATTTTATCTCAATGACAAATTTGGCAGATGCATGGCATAAATACATGTTCTGGGAAAACCATGTGCTTATATTGTCATAGGGGGCTACCCAAGACACAATAGTGGTGCTTAGTGTTAAAAGGGNGGGGGCTCTTTTGGTCATGTAATTGTTTGGGTTATTGACTATTCTATTTTTTTATTATGTATTTGAGAGTTTCATTTGATTAGATATAGAATAGCATCTAAATTGTTTTTTATGAGGGAAAAAGAAAATAAAAAGTTTAGTCTTCCTACATAATGCATGTCAATAGGTTTTTTTCCAATGGCATTGCCTAGAAACATTTGTGTCAATTGTATGTGATCAATTTATGTGTTTAGTCTTGGGAAAGGAATTGGCATATCATCATCTTTGGTTGGTTGGTGTTTTGGCTATGAGATGGTTGTTTATTTTTTTATGGTTTTTATTACATTTACAAATAAAAAATGGTAATTTAAGTATCTAATTGAAAAAAAAAGATATGGGTGAATGAATTACCTGTTAATATGATGATTCACCGGAGGATTTGTCTTCAAATCGAGGAATGGGCACTCTTCCAAGCTCCTAGGGCATGGGCACGCCGTCGTAATCGTGATCCTGTTTGGTGAAAACAACTCTCGGGTCGGGCCTGTGCATTTTTTTATTTGTTTTTAGATTAACAAAATGCGCACGCGTTATAGAGTTACAAAACGCGCGCGCATTTTGTAGTTCTATAACGCGTGCACGTTATTGTTACCTGGCCTACATTTCTGCTGACATGTCAGGCTCAGATTTACTATTCCAAGTGCTATGGAAGAGGAGCGCATTCTTTTTCTATCTAACGTGAGCCTGTTCCTAAAAAGTAAGATTGCATCTAAAAGGTCCCTGAACTTCTTGCACACACCCTTGATCCTACCACCAAGTATTTAGTTTCGATCTTTGTAATATTCGCCATACGTAACTAGTATTTTGCACTTAATGGTCGGGGTTGATGTAATGGGTTATGCCATATGTGTTTTCACGTAGCATAATCTTCATTTTCAAATGGTTGAAATAATGATATAACAGGGTTTGTGCTTTAACGCCCAAGGTTCATTCCTTATGGTTGGTTCGATCTGTGTCGCCATCTCCAAATCCGATCCACTTGATTGAAGGTTGATATTTCATTATTATACACGTACAGAACTCTTGTAATGACATTTAATTGCAGTACGAGTGTACCATCATGTCCTCCTGCCCTTTGAACACCTATGCTTCATTCAATTCGCGGTTGTATTTCGATCAAACCAAATGAAGTATGGCAGAGCGAGGTTGTTCTTGGAGTCTTCATCATCTCTTTTCACTAATTGATCACCTCTTTGTGTAATCATTCCTATTCTCTCGTGCCGATTTTAGAGGGTTCTTGTCTGATTTTACCCATGTCACATTTCATTTGTGAAAGAGTCGGGTTTCATTGTTTATGGTTTTTTCTTGACTTGCATCCCGAATGGTCTCTCTCCATCGTTCTGTGTTATTGCGATCCGTTGTATCTCTTCTGTGTGAAACTATGTGCGTCCGCACTCATAACCATGGCTCCAGTTGTCAGGGTCGAACCTAATAATACGAAGCTTCTTGATGAGAATCCGGAGCTCCTAGCCAAAGTAGAGACAGTTGGGTGGCTTCCTTTTATTCACAAATTCGCAGACTCGAACCCTGAAGTCACTGGGTTGTTTTCCCTCTCGCTGGTCAATGCTAGAGCTAAGGTGGCCGACCTTCAGTTCAGAGTGGATGAACGCTCAGTTTCTTTGGCTACAGACCTACCATTAGCAGGTGAACGTTGGTTTAAATCCAAATAGATGAAATCTACCGAATGGAGGCAAATGTTAAAAAACCCCTGCTAGGAAGTGTCTTTCAGGGCTGGTGTGTCGTGCAAGTATTTCAAAAAGGAATGGAGGCCTGTGTTGGACATCATTCACAGGTACGTTACTTCCGAGGGTCGTCTTTCTTCTGCGTATGTTTATCATCTTAGATTGATGACTGTATTTCTTGGTCTGCCTATCAATTTACCTCATTATTTAGTCCAAAGTATGACGAAAATGTCTATGGCCATCAAGAAAGGGCCTAGGAATATCGGTCGGAGTCTTTTCCACCATGGTCTTGTTAGAATGTTAGTGGAGAGGGAGTTTTCCAAACGAAATCAGACTTGGGACCATTTTCTTGAGCAGAATGGTTTTATGGCATTTTTCCATTGCCAATTCGATTGCGCAGAGGAGTGTTCGAGGCATTAGCATCCTTGTGAAGTCCCAAGTTCACCTGCACATAATCCTCTGCCAAACCCTGATGATCATGTAAACCCTAGCGTCCACAAGGATTGCACTCCTTCTCCTGTGCAAAGTCCCGGCTCTCCCATGCGTTCTAAGCAAAGGAGGAAGTCTGTAAATCTTTCCCCAGTAACGCCGAACTGTAATGATAAACCCTGCAGAAAAATGAGCAAGAATCCAAATGTTAAGGTTACGAGCAGATTTACTAGGACTATGGTGGCCAAAGACAATGTTGTTAAGTCCTCTGTGAAGAATAATAAAGATATAGAAATGGTTGTATTGGATGGTGAGGAGAACGGATCTGTCCTGCATCATGACCCTGATATGGATCCTGAGCCTGTGATTCACCTGGTAGAACATAGCCCTCATATTTCCGATAAGGATCCCCAAATGAATTCTGTGCCGGATCCTCAAATCAAGGGCAAATCTATTGAAGGGAATCTACCTGGTTCATATCGAATTAGTGAAGTAGTTCACCCACTGTTTATCAATTGTTTTCTTGATAAGATATGTTCAACGGAGGTAGAAATGGCAGAGATAGTGGCATGTAGTGATTCTGTGAAAGTTGAGAATGTGAGGCTGCAGGAGAAATCCGATTCAGCTGATAAATGCATCTTGCGTCTGAAAAGACACAAGAACAAGTTAATCCGAAGAGTTCTGAAACTTCAACATGAGAATCATAAAAATAAGGAAAGAGTTCATGAGCTGAATGCTCAGGTCACTTTGATGCAGCTTAAAAGTCACTCACAGGCTCCATTTTCTCAAATTCCGGCGACTGGTGTGAACATACTGGTTTTCAATACCCCTGATAGACCATAGCATTTTGGGATACTCACTTTTGTACGTATGTCTAGAAAGTATTTCAGGTTTGAAGTATGTAAGTAGAAGCAGCAAATGATATGAAGTTATTTTGTTTTCTAGGTATTGTTTTGAGTAATTAGTGGATTATGTAATTTAGTTTATTTACCCTCACGTTTGTGTTAATTCTTACTGTGTGATGTTGCAGATGATTTGGTTGGGTTTCCAGATGCGCCTTTCCTGGATTTTGGTGATCACTCGTTTTCAGTATTATCTCCGAGGAATTATGAACGAATCAGTTGAAACTGTTTTCAATTATGGATATGTTGCCTCCCAGGTGTCACTAATTTACTAGTGCCTTCATCATTTTTTTTGATTTAGCACTATAGGCCGAATCTTTTCAATTTCACGATATCATAACGTATATAGAAAATGACAATTTCATTTGTCATTTTTCTGTTTTGGATGAAATTGGTTAAGATTATGATGGTGTAAATTCCTGTTTTATAGAACTATCTCTATATGAGATTCAATGTATTTAAAGAAAGAGGGGTTTACTGTAAAAGGGGTCGATGGTTGAGGAAAGAGACTAGGCAGGATCACTTTATCATTTCTCTGTAGCTAAGACAATTTTTTGTTGGGAGTTACAGCATCTTTGACTGAAGATATTTATAAGTATCTTTGCAATATTTTTACTATGGAGATGTACTTGTAGTATCGTATGATCTTGTTATTTCTTTTTCGCAGTCTTTATGTTTTGTTACTTTTCTTTGAAGAAATGTACAAATGCATCATGTTAAATTGTCGATCTATGCTGGTCCAACTTGCAAATTCATGTCATACGGTAAATTTTGATGTTATCATTATAATGTATGTGATATACTAGTTCTGTGTGTTGTCTTGTTCTTTATCAGAATTTTTTCTGAAGTTTTCAAGATTGTTTGCACAGTATCATTAGTTGAAAGTTGATGCCGGGATTAATATTATCATGCTCCTGATCAGGATAGGATATCTAGGATATATGAGTGGTAGTTTTTATTTAATTTATAGAAACTAGATTGAATCAGATTTTATGCTTGCACTCTGTTAATATTATCTTTCAACCTTATTATGATTGTACATATGTCTATATTGTAATTTCTAGGATTGGTTAATATTTTCTTGACCATTTAGTCCTATACACATAGGTTAATTGGGTTAACTGGATTAATTTTTAGTATTAGTTGTGTATCATACAAATTAATTTGCTAATCATTTTTCAACATTTTCTTTTTGTATATTCATAAGTATAGTATAGATTTAGTTAGCCAGCATCAAATTCACTTTTTTCCTTTGAGTCTATAACTAGGAGCAATTTAAGAAGGCAATGGGGCCTTAATCCTGTCAGAGACAGCTATCTAACGACCGAGAGCAGCTTTTGAAAGCTTTCAGATCGGGTTGTCTCTTAGTTGACTGTTGTGCCCATTCATCCTGTCAACAATGGCTCTAGAAGGAGGGCCAGCTTAAGTGAATGGCTGATGAACACAATCCTGTTCACAATACTAATCATCACTCTACTGCTGAATTCACACCACCTTCTCGATCGGGTGAATTACAGTCATCATCCCAACCACAAACATTCCAGTTATCCCAATTAGGTGAGACCCCATTGAACAATACTATTCGAAGCCTTATCCATCAGTTCAACTATAGTAGTGCCCATCCACCTGAAGAACTTGACCAGTTCGAACAGGCCATCAATGAATACCACAGGATTTTAACCAGAGCTTATTCAAATCTCACTGGGATCCAACCCACCGAATTTCCTCTTCCACAGATCAGGCGTCCACGCACTCACCATATTGAGTCTACTTCCGAAGAACAGAATCAACCTTTAGGTGTCTTCCTTAACCAGCAATTACAACATTTTTGAACAGGCACCAATCAACCTTCATCTTCTTCAGGACCATCTGCTACAGGAGGGTCTGGTCAACCCCCATCACTGCCACATTCACCTCCTGCCATTTTTCAAACACCACCTCCATCACCAAGGAACATGGAAAACCTAAACCCGAACCCTAATGCCAATTTGCCATGGTTAGCATAGGATGCGGTCGCTGTTCTAGTTGATCAACATCCTTTACCAAAGCATCCTGAGAAATTGTTGCCCAAATTCAATCCCGAGCTGAAAGAGCCTACAGAAGACCATGTCAAGAAATTCATGCTAGCAGTTCGGCTTTTGAATGTTGAGCACGAAGATGTAGTCTGTTGGCTTTTCCCTTACATATTTGAGGGAAAATCTTCGACTTGGTACTTCTCACTTACTGCTGGTTCTATTACCAGTTGGAATGAATTCGAGTTGGCTTTCATGAATAAGTTCGAAGACGATAAGACTCCAGCCGTGTTTGTTCTGGAATTATATAGGATCCGTATGGAAACCAAGGAGAAGTCAAATACTTTAACCAGAGGTTCTTGATTCTTAGAAATAGAATCCCTACCACCTCAAGGCCTGCTGAAGATGTCACTATTGAATTTTATACTTCATCTTTACCCGTATCTATGGCCATGTTCGTCAGGAGAGCGACCAAAACCACTCTCACTGAAACCTTTGATGAAGCCATTAAGGTTGAGAAGGACATGTCTGCTATTAAAATGAACCCTGAGGTGGACACAGATTCTACATCTTCTTCTCGTAAAAAGAGTGAGAGTCCTTCCAAAACCACAAATCCTGATAAAAAAGGTCAAGACACGCTAGACTTAGACAGCTTCCAGAGAGTCATAAAGAAGCTATCCAACGAAATCATTGATTTGAAGAAAGGTACTTCTGAAATTATTCCAAATAAAGAACCACCCAGACAACCTTTTAGAAGACCATTCCAAAATACAGTTGCTAAACAGACCTCACCCTCTGAGGCTAATAACGTAGATGAGATTAATAACTTTCTAAAAGTATTGGTCTCAGGATTTGAAATGTCAGTTGAAGGTGAAACCCAATCTTCTGGACAGATTTCTAAAGATGCCCAAGGTAAAGATAGTAACACTAAAGAACAACCTCCTCAAATTATCAGTCACTTCTGGGATACTACAGAAGTGACTGACGATGAAGAGGTTGCCGCTGTAACTGTCAATCAGCATAAATACAATACTAGGAGTAAGAAAAATCAGTCCTCAGGAGAAACCTCCACAACACCTACAGATGACAGTTCGACTGTCAAAACAAGAAACCAACCTTCAATACTAAGTCTACACCTTCTCTTGATTTAGAGTATGACCTGGTTGAGGGTTTGAAGAAAATCAGAGCCAATATTTCTATCTATGAACTCCTCAAATTGTCGGTGATTCGAGACAAGATGATTTAAGGGGTTTCTCTAAGTAAAAACAACAAAACTCCCTCCACTCAAAACAGTTCTGATAGTACCAAAGATAATCCAACAAAAGCTTCGGTTAATGCCTCATCCATAGGTAAGAAATCAGATTCCTCAACTCCTCCTTTTCTGTTCACATTTGAAATCTACAATCGTAAGGTACACAATTGTATGATAGATTCAACGGCTTCGAAAAACATCATGCCATATTCGGTATGTAAAAAACTTAATGTAGTCCCCGTCCCATGTGATACGAGCATTGTGCAACTTGACCGATCTAACGTAAAGGTAATAGGAAAGTTGAACAAAGTACTGATAAGATTAGCTTCAAACCCTCAGGTTCATTTTATCATTGACATAATTGTCGCAGATATCCCTGAGGCATATGGTTTATTCCTCAGCAGAGATTGGTCTAAAAAATTGAAGGGATATTTCACAATGGACTGGTCACACTTATGGCTACCTTATAATGGACACCCAAACAAAATCTAAATTGATCGAGAGCATTATATGAAGCACACGATCACCGAACTGGATGAATCAAATGAGCCAGTATTATTTACTGATACTATAATGGGCAATTACATGGTTGATTCCTTTTTTGGAAATCTTGAGGCTGAAACATCATCAGTCCAAGGTCCAGAACAACAGTCCGAAGTTTTTCATTTTACACAAGTTTCGGACAAAATTCCAGTTCTAAACACTGCACATTTAGACCTGAATAATGGGCTCTGGTCCCTGTAATTTGACTGATCTAAGTCAAAGGAAGGGGCTGGGGCCGGTTGCTTGTTAATAGATCCCCACGAAAAAAGGTATTTTGTTACTTGTATGTTGGAATTTGAGTGCACCAATAATATTGCTGAATATGAAGCCCTTATTCAAGGGCTGAAGAAGGCAATTGATCTAGGAGCTAAAGCTTTGATAGTATTAGGAGACTCTGAAATTATCATTAGACAGGTACGTAACACTATACATTGCATTGCTGGTCATCTAAGAAATTACCAGACGAAGGTGTGGAATTTATTATTATCATTTGAATCTTTTAATATAGATTCTATTCCTCGTTATTTAAATCAGGAAGTAGATCTGTTAGCGAATGTTGCTTCAAGGTTAATTCCATCTGAAGGGATGCTTGCTAATTCTTTCTCTATCGAACTGCTTTTCAAGCCTTCCATACCTGATAATATTGTCAATTGGAGAGTTTTTTACCATGACGAGCAGTTAATCGAGTTTTTTACCATGAAGGATACTTTCAAAGACGCAGTCATCGATGAAATGACTCATGACGAAGATCTGTATAATTTTTCGGTAATCCACAAACCTTGTTCAATTGAAGAATCTCTTGATCAGGTTAGTACCCTTCCTAAATCTGTAATTAAACTTGAGAAATTTTATGATTTGAAGGACAAATTTAAAGGTGCAAGGAACTGTAAAACCAACAGCTCTACTATGCAATCTGAAGTCATAAATTTAGGTACCGAACATAATCCTCAATGTGTCAATCTGGGCAGTATGCATACTCCCCAAGAAAAAACAGCCTTCATACGACTCTTTAATGAGTTTAAAGACATTTTTGCTGTGACATATGACGATATAAAGACATTTGATCCAAACATAATGCAACATGTCATCCCCATGAAACAACAGGCTAAACCATTCCAGCAGAAATTGAGAAAAATGCACCCTAGCTTGGAACCGACTGTTAAGAAAGAACTTAACAAACTTTTGGCTGCCAAAATAAATTTTCCAGTACGGCATACGCAGTGGGTGGCAAATCTTGTCCCGATTAGAAAGAAAAATGGTGAGATTAGGTTGTGCGTCGATTTCTGAAATCTGAATAAGGTTTCATAAAAACATAATTATCCTGTTCCCCCTATGGAAAAGATATTACAACAGGTTTCTGGATCTGAAATGTTCTCACTTTTAGATGGATTTTTGGGATACAACCAAGTGTTAGTATCCAAAACATATCAGTTGAAAACAACCTTTAGAACCCCTTGGGGAACTTATGCTTACATGAAAATGCCATTTGGTTTAATTAATGCCAGAGCAACGTTTCAAAGGGAAATGGATATTTCGTTCAGAGGCCTAATTGGCCAATCTATTGTCGTTTACCTTGACGATGTAACTGTTTTTTCAAAAAACAGGGCTAATCACCTAACACATCTTAGGAGGGTTTTTGAACGTTGCAGGAAATATGGGATCTCCCTGAATCCCAATAAATCTATCTTTTCCATTACAGAAGGTAAATTATTGGGTTTTGTAGTTTCAAAACAAGGTATCAATATTGACCCTGAATGTACCCAGGCTATATCACAGATTTCTATGCCTCACTCCAAGAAAACCATGCAATCATTTCTAGGGAAGATAAATTTTGTCTCTAGGTTTATCCCTGGATTCACTGAGATTGTCAGACCACTTCAGAAAATGATTAAGAAAGATGCTGAGTTTAAATGGTCTGCTAAAGAAAAGAAATCCTTTCAAGATACATTAAAATCTATTTCTGAAGCTCTTACCTTAACAAGCACGAATTTCTCTAAACCATTTATTTTGTACACTTTTGCTTCTGACTCTTCATATGCCGCTATTTTAACAGAGAAAAATCAGGAAAACAATGAAGCTCCCATTGCTTTTACAAGATCCTATTTTAATGGTGCACAGCTCAATTATCCAGAAGTAGACAAACAAGCCTTTGTTGTTTTTAAATCAGTAAAACATTTTCGTCCTTATTTGTTGAAGTCTCATACCAAGGTTATTGTGTCGTATTCCACAGTCAAAAATATTTTGGTGCTAAAGGACCTAGGTGAAAAGCGAGCCCATTGGGTCACAAAACTTCAGGAGTATGACCTAGAAATCAAGCCTTTGAAGATTGTCAGAGGACAGGGACTTTGTAAGTTGGCAGCCGGATCTTCAGACATCTTTGAATCTGATCTGTACTTTATCGATGAACATTCTTTGTTTGAAAGGGAATTTTTTCCAATCGCAGCCCCCTCTGATTCTTGGTATCATGACATTAAGTTTTTTTTATTGCATGGAAATGCTCCTGAACATTTAGACTCACGTAGAAAAAGGGCTTTAAGATTAAGATCTACCCCTTATCAGCTGATAGATAACATTCTGTTCAAAAATAATTTCGAAGGAGTTCTCCTTCGTTGTTTAGAAAGAAATGAAGCTGATAGTGTGTTGTCTCAACTACATGCAAGGCCAGCCGAGGGACACTTTGGCGAGGAAACCACTGCACATAAAGTACTCAAAGCTGGATATTACTAGCCTACTTTGTTCAGGGATGCATATGCCTTTGCTAGGAAATGTCAGGAGTGTCAGAGAGTAAATGGAAGGCTTAAGAAAGCAGCATTACCTCTCCAGCCTGTTATTGTTGAAGTTCCATTTCAACAATGGGGTTTGGACATTGTTGGGCCGATTACACCATCTTCCTCACAGCAGCACAATTACATTATGACAGCCACTGATTATTTCACTAGATGGGTCGAAGCCATCCCCTTGTGAGTGGTTAACTCAGAGCATGTGATATCATTCCTTGACTCTTCTATTGTTACTAGGTTTGGTGTTCCAGAATCTTTGATTTTTGACAATGCAACCTATTTTTCTTCTTTAAAATTAATAGAATACGCATTGGAAAAAGGTATAAAATTAAAATATTCAGCTAATTACTATCCTCAAGGTAATGGATTAGCCGAATCCTCTAATAAAAATTTAATCAAAATTCTGAAACGTACAGTGGTTAATCATCATAAAAATTGGCACAACGCCTTATCAAATGCCCCGTGGGTTGATAGAGTGACTCCCAAGGCTGCCATAGTTAATTCTCCTTTTTTCCTGGTATACGGTAAAGAATCTATCTTGCCTCCCCGTCTATTTTTACCCTCTCTACAGCACTCCTAGTTAGTGTAGGAAACAACATGTTCTGCCATGGAACATCGGATTAATACTCTTCTTAAACTGGAGGAAGAAAGAGAGTTAGCCCGAAAAACGTTTGACCAACACCAGAAGACAGTGAAACGCTGGTTCGATCACAGAAAATCAGCTGGTAGAGATTTGGAAGTAGGTGACCTAGTTCTAAAATGGGACAAAGAGCATGAAGATAGAGGAAAACATACTAAGTTCCAATGCCTATGGTTGGGCCCATTTATCATTATAGAAAATCTTGGTCCCAGCACATTCAGGTTACATACGCTGGAGGGAGACATTGAGAACCTTCCGGTAAATGGCCATCTAATCAAAAAATATTTCTGTTGATACCCCTTAGGGGATTATCCTGTACATACCTTTTGTCATTTTCTTGGTTTTTGGGACTTTTTAGTGTGTTTATTTTATTTGTTTGCTTTGAATTTCCTCTAGCGTCTATTTGCTGTTTCATCTGCATAATTTTTGAAAATGATCAATTCATTTAATCTTTGGCTGATAATCTTTCATCAAATCCTGTGGTTGACTTACAAATCATGTGTCATGATCTTTAATATCCTTGGTATTACCATGCTTCTCTTAGAAGTTCACCAATAACTACTTTATATCCTGAACAGTGGACGGTTTTTTTCGTTTTTCTAAATTTTACCAGAAGCTCCTAAATCATGTAAATATAAATTAATAAGATGAGCCTCCACAAAGATATCTCCAGAGGGATAAGGGAAGTATTTGCCAAAGGTTATCTATTCAAGTATTTTACGCCAATCCCTCTCGTAAAGAGAGTTAGACTTGCCTCCCCATTTGCTAAGATGATCTCATTCGAGATTAAATATAACTACAATCTGGCCATGGTTGGAGTTTGAATGCAAAAGTAATCGATTTCTACAAAATAATCTGAAGGACAGAGGGTCTCATTACCAACCAGTCTGTTCAGGATCATAAAATTGCATTTAGTAACATTGTTGCTTCTGGTCACCAAGTCGGGGAAATGGCCCTTGGTCATTGTACCAAGGGATAAAAGCTCTCATCACAAGCTGGTTTATTTACTATAGTGCAGGTTGGTGACTGACATGGTTATTACCTGGTTACCAAGCCAAAGCTGTGGCCTTCAGTTTTTTTTACAAAAAAAAAAGAAAAAAGAAGAAACTTATAATAATATTTCAACCTGACCAGAATTGTCTATCTATAACTGGTAGATGGAATACTGGAATTCTTTGGGTTTTGAAGCAACCCTGTCGAGGCTATGGATGCATGCTGGTAGCAGGGCCATGCTTGTGGTATTGAGATTTTATTCTTCAAAACCTAGTCATCTACTTCCTTACTTCATTTGGACTGACTTTTGTGAGAAACCTGATCTTCATCAAATAAATAATTAAAATGTATAAATTTCCGGTAAGCTTTGGAAATATGAAATTCTTGAATCTGTTTAAGATGCTAAAATTTTACTTCTGCAGTGGTATACATGAGGGATCTAATTCTTTTAATGCATGATTTCAGGTCAATAAAACAGAGATAACTGTTCTACTCGAGTCAGTCGCCATCTGTTGTGCTCCTATCCAACAGCGTTAAAGAAACAAATTTCATCAAGCAAAATAAAATTTTGCTTGATGAAATATTTGAATTTCTCATTCTGACTTACAGAATCAGGAACTACTGAAATGGTGAATTTCCATTAGCTACTGAAAAGGTGAAATTCCATTTGTTTTTATAACCTTGCAAATTATTGTCATTTGACAAAATTACTATATTAAAACCATTGTTTTGAATGGGTTTGATTCTCAAATTAGGGGTTAAGCGATTTGGTTTATATACCTTTAGCCATAACCTGATCATACGCCTTATTCGAACTTGATATTTTTATTTATGTTTTAATTGTAAATTTGACAAGGTCATGGAATGTGAAAGGCTAACTACTTCACGTTGGGGTGCCTTATCAACATTTCATGTAAATCTTCATCCCTAAGGTTTATCCTCTAATCTTCGAATCATGCTTGATCCTACCACCAAGTATTTAGTTTCGATCTTTGTAATATTCACCATACGTAACTTGTATTTTGCACTTAATGGTTGGGGTTGACGTAATGGGTTATGCCATATGTGTTTTCACGTAGCATAATATTCATTTTCAAATGGTTGAAATAATGATATAACAGGGTTTGTGCTTTAACGCCCACGGTTCATTCCTTATGGCTGGTTCAATCCGTGTCGCCATCTCCAAATCCGATCCACTTGATTGAAGGTTGATATGTCATTATTATACACGTACAGAAATCTTGTAATAACATTTAATTGTAGTACTAGCGTACCATCGTGTCCTCCTGCCCTTTGAACACCTGCGCTTCATTCAATTTGCGGTTGTATTTCAATCAAACCAAATGAATTATGGCAGAGCGAGGTTGTTCTGGAGTCTTCATCATCTCTTTTCACTAATTGATCACCTCTCTGTGTAATCATTTCTGTTCGCTCATGCCAATTTTACAAGGTTCCTGTCTGAGTTTACCCATGTCGCATTTCATTTGTGAAAGAGTCAGGTTTCATTGTTTATGGTTTTTGCTTGACTTGCATCCCGAATGGTCTCTCTCCAGCGTTCTGTGTTATTGCGATCCGTTGTATCTCTTCTGTGTGTGTCCGCACTTGTAACCATGGCTCCAGTTGTCAGGATCGAACTTAATAATATGAAGCTTCTTGATGAGAACCCGGAGCTCCTAGCCAAAGTAGAGACAGTTGGGTGGCTTCCTTTTATTCACAAATTCGCAGACTCGAACCCTGAAGTCACCAGGTTGTTTTCCCTCTCGCTAGTTGATGCTAGAGCTAAGGTGGCTGACCTTCAGTTCATAGTGGATGAATGCTCAGTTGCTTTGGCTACAGACCTACTGTTAGCAGGTGAACGTTGGTTTAAATCCAAATAGATGAAATCTACCGAATGGAGGCAAATGTTAAAAAACCCCTGCCAGGAAGTGTCTTTCAGGGCTGGTGTGTCGCGCAAGTATTTCAAAAAGGAATGGAGGCTTGTGTTGGACGTCATTCACAGGTACGTTACTTGTGAGGGTCGTCTTTCTTCTTCGTATGTTTATCATCTTAGATTGATGACTATATTTCTCAGTCTGCCTATCAATTTACCTCATTATTTAGTCCAAAGTATGACTAAAATGTCTGCGGCCATCAAGAAAGGGCCTAGGAATATCGGTCGGAGTCTTTTCCACCATGGTCTTGTTAGAATGTTGGTGGAGAGGGAGCTGTTCAAACGAAATCAGACCTGGGACCATTTTCTTGAGAAGAATAGTTTTATGGCATTTTTCCATTGCCAATTCGATTGCGCAGAGGAGTGTTCGAGGCATCAGCAACCTTGTGAAGTCCCAAGTTCACCTATGCATAATCCTCTACCAAACCCTAATGATCATGTAAACCCTAGCGTCCACGAGGATTGCACTTCTTCTCCTATGCAAAGTCCCAGCTCTCCCATGAATTCTAAGCGAAGGAGGAAGTCTGTAAATATTTCCTTGGTAACGCCGAACCGTAATGATAAACCCTGCAAACAGATGAGCAAGAAGCCAAATGTTAAGGTTACGAGCAGATTTACTAGGAGTATGGTGGCCAAAACCAATGCTATTAAGTCCTCTATGAAGAAAAATAAAGATATAGAAACGGTTGTATTGGATGGTGAGGAGAACAGATCTGTCCTGCATGATGACCCTGATATGGATCCCGAGCCTGTGATTCACCCGGTAGAACACAACCCTCATATTTCCGATAAGTATCCCCAAATGAATTCTGTGCCGGATCCTCAAATCAAGGGAAAATCTATTGAAGGGAATCTACCTAGTTCATATCGAATTAGTGAAGCAGTTCACCCACTGTTTATCAATTGTTTGCTTGATAAGATACGTCGAACAGAGGTAGAAATGGCAGAGATAGTGGCACGTAGTGATTCTTTGAAAGATGAGAATGTGAGTCTGCAGGAGAAATCCGATTCAGCTGATAAATGCATCTTGCGTCTGAAAAGACACAAGAACAAGTTAATCCAGAGAGTTCTGGAATTTCAACATGACAATCATAAAAATAAGGAAAGAGTTCGTGAGCTGAATGCTCAAGTCACTTTGATGCAGCTTAAAATTCACTCACAAGCTCCATTTTCTCAAATTCCGGTGACTGGTGTGAACATACATGTTTTCAATACCCCTAATAGACCATAGCATTTTGGGATACTCACTTTTGTACGTATGTCTAGAAAGTATTTCAGGTTTGAAGTATGTAAGTAGAAGCAACAAATGATATGAATTTATTTTGTTTTACAAGTATTGTTTTGACTAATTAGTGGATTATGTAATTTAGTTTATTTACCCCCATGTTTGTGTTAATTCTTACCGTGTGATGTTGCAGATGATTTGGTTGGGTTTCCGAATGCGCCTTTCCTGGATTTTGGTGATCACTCGTTTTCAGGATTATCTCCGAGGAATTATGAATGAATTAGTTGAAACTGTTTTCAATTATGGATATGTTGCCTCCTAGGTGTCACTAATTTACTAGTGCCTTCATCATTTTTTTTGATTTAGCACTATAGGTCGAATCTTTTCAATTTCACGATATCATAACGTATATAGAAAATGACAATTTCATTTGTCATTTTTCTGTTTTGGATGAAATTGGTTAAGATTATGATGGTGTAAATTCCTGTTTTATATAACTATCTCTATATGAGATTCAATGTTTTTAAGGAGAGAGGGGTTAACTGTAAAAGGGGTCAATGGTTGAGGAAAGAGACTAGGCAGGATCACTTTATCATTTCTCTGTAGCTAAGACAATTTTTTGTTGAGAGTTACAGCATCTTTGACTGAAGATATTTATAAGTATCTTTGCAGTATTTTTACTATGGAGATGTACTTGTAGTATCGTATGATCTTGTTATTTCTTTTTCACAGTATTTATGTTTTGTTACTTTTCTTTGAAGAAATGTACAAATGCATCATGTTAAATTGTCGATCTATGCTGGTCCAACTTGGAAATTCATGTCATACGGTAAATTTTGATGTTATCATTATAATGTATGTGATATACTAGTTCTGTGTGTTGTCTTGTTCTTTATCGGAATTTTTTCTGAAGTTTTCAAGATTTTCTGCACAATATCATTATTTGCAAGTTGATGCTGGGATTAATATTATCATGCTCCTGATCAGGATAGGATATCTAGGATATATGAGTGGTAGTTTTTATTTAATTTATAGAAACTAGATTGAATTAGATTTTATGCTTGCACTCTGTTAAGATTATCTTTCAACCTTATTATGATTGTACATATGTCTATATTAAAATTTCTAGGATTGGTTAATATTTTCTCAATCATTTAGTCCTATACACATAGGTTAATTGGGTTAACTGGATTAATTTTTAGTATTAGTTGTGTATGATACGAATTAATTTGCTAATCATTTTTTAACATTCTCTTTTTGTATATTCATAAGTATAGTATAGATTTAGTTAGCCAACATCAACTTCATTTTTTTCCTTTGAGTTTGTAACTAGGAGCAATTTAAGAAGGCAACGGGGCCTTAATCCCGTCAGAGATAGCTATCTAATGACTGAGAGAAGCTTTTGAAAGTTTTTGGATCGGGTTGTCTCTTAGTTGACTGTTGTGCCCATTCGGCCTGTCAACACTAGGGTTTTCTATTTTACCCCAAACAATCACTCTTCTTTTGTTTTTCTTAGAAGAGGCACATTTTACATTAGTGTACATTTTTTCAATATTTCCACTAAAAAAGATTTACACTTAGATCTGTGCTAGTAAAACACATTTGTAAATTCTGAACTTGGGATTTCGTTGCCGGCTACAATTTCTGAATTGTAAGCCTTATTCATACGAAGAATTTTAATAAACTTTGAAAGTACAACTCTAATCTTTTTAGAAATTTTAAAGAATAATAATGAATTCAGACTTTGAGCATATCTTAATTTTGTTACATTATGATTTAAGGATGGATGATACAATGCTCATGGAAAAACACTATTGGGAAATGAAGGTATTGATTAGTGTTTGAAATAATATATTTTTTGAAATTTTATAAAAAAAATTAGGAGTAGTTTATTTTTTATTTTCTTTATTTTTAATTGAAATTTGGTAAAAAAATTTAACAAATCTCTTTGAGTGCAATTTACCTTGGGTTGTTTAAGAATCCTTGCATGGTTGTTTTAAAACCATGTGCAAGGCAAACATATTTTTGGGAATAAATACATGGCGTCAAATTTTCCATTGATATTACATGTGCCGAGGGAATATGTCCATGTAAGCTTACTATCTTTAGTTGTTGTATTGTAAAAATACATGTTAAATACCTTGACACAATTAGTGATCTCTGAAATAGATAACATGATAATCAATTAAAATAATATGCTACTATCATTAGCGGGATCAAATCCACTCAAGAATTAGAGGGATTCTCCTACCAATCATTCTCAAGAGTGAAATGTGTAATTAATTTTTGTCATTAGAGGGATCAAATCCACTCAGGAATTAGAGAGATTGGCCTATAGATCATTCTTAGGAGTGAAATGTGTAACTCAAGAATTAGAGGGATTCGCCTACCAATCATTCTCAAGAGTGAAATGTGCAATTAATGTTTTCAATGCTTGTGTAGAAATTAGAGGGATTCACCTACCACTGCAGTGTCTGCAATTTCAAATAATATATTTTTTGAATTTTTTTATAATTTTTTTAGGAATAGATTATTTTTTATTTTCTTTATCTTTAATTGAAATTTGGTAAAAAAATTAACAAATCTCCTTGAGTGCAATTTACAATGGATTGTTTAAGAAGCCTTGCATGGTAGTTTAGGAGGCCTTGCACGTGATTTTAAAACCATGTGCAAGGACAATATATTTTTGGGGATAATTGCATTGCCTCAAATTTTCCATTTATATATTACATGTGCCGAAGGAATATATACATGTAAGCTTACTATATTTAGTTTTTGTACTACAACAATACCTGTTAAATACCTCAACACAATTAGTAATCTCTGAAGTAGATAACATGATATTCAATTAAAAGAATAAGCTATAGAGGGATCAAATCCACTCAGGAATTAGAGGGATTCGCCTACCAATCATGCTCAAGAGTGAAATGTGTAATTAATTTTTGTCATTAGAGGGATCAAATCCACTAAGGAATTATAGGGGTTCCTACCAATCATTCTCAAGAGTGAAACGTGTAATTAATTTTTTTCAATGTCTGTGTAGGAATTAGAGGGATCAAATCCACTTAGAGGGATTCTCCTACCGATCATTATCAAGAGTGAAATGTGCAATTAATTTTTTCAATGTCTATGTAGGAATTAGAGGGATTCACCTACCGCTGCAATGTCATGAGTCATTTTCATGGTAGGCTACTTCTCTTGCGTATCATCTGCTCAATCTAATTTGATTGCATCTGTGAACATTATTGTCGAGTAATTAAAATTAAAATTAGAAATGGACTAGGATTTCGACGACAATGATTTTTTATAAAAATAAATTAGAAATATCAATGTGTCATCCAGACCAAATATTCATATGGAAGATCACATTACCTAGGCTCAGTGCTCTGGAAAAATGTTTTCAAGGTCTATTTTGGATTCTTTGTGTCATCCTTCTAGTCAAACAATGTTTGGTGGCCATTGATATTGCTCTTCAAATTAAGGAGTATGTTTTTTAAATAGAAAATGTATCTTTAATGTCTCGACTATTTATGACCTACCTTATATTTAAATTTTGCTCGAGGTTCAGGTTTTTGTGATTTAGTACGATTTTCAAGTTTCCTTTTAAAATTAAGCTACTGTTTTTTAAAAGTTGATGGATGTTGTATTTGGTACATTAAAAAAATTTGATTTTGGACACATATTTGCTTTTGTTTGTTTGTTTGTAAGAGGTGTATATAGTTTGTAAATGCAATTATTATTGTTTTCGTTTTAAGCTTCGCAATACTTACAACGTAATCAAACCATAATACTCTGTCTTTTGTGGTCATATGTTCTGGAACTTATAACTTTTGATGGCTACTTCAGCCATACATACTTTTTATTTATAAAATACCATATATGTACATATTTTATTCAAAGCATTAGAAATTAAAATCGTTTCTAATTTTAATTTTGATTTTAATTATTTTAATTTTAATTTTAATTAATGGCCGACAAAATATATTTATTACTTTTTACTTTTTAGAAATAAAAAGTAACGTCACAACATCTACATAATAATCGACAAGTACAAAGTAACGTTACAACATCTCCCTCATACTCGACAAACGTTACAACATCTCCATCATAATTGACAATATTATTTATAGCCGACATTTACAAGAGGAGCGTTACATAATGTTACAAGATCTCCCCCATACTAGGATGTAGAGTGCCTCTCAACGCAATTATAAAAAACATTATTTATTTTTCTAATTCTTTTAATTAAAATAAATAAAATTTATTATTTAAATAAAATAAAAATTTTGATTTAACAATAAGTAAATTGTTATAGCCATGCACCTCACCCCTGCCCAAGAGACTAGATTGGGTGCCCATGTGGGAAAGATGGTTTGGTCGACATACTTGGCAAGGGGCACCTTGGACAAGTGCTGAAATGAATACGAGTGTGTGGACCAAGTGTGGATGCACATACCAAATCCGCACTCAACCTTGGAGCTTGGAAAACCCAAGAGCGCGGCACCTTGCATATCAACGGTTACTAAGTAGCATGCTTGAGCCCGAGTGCTCATTGATGAAGAGATGCACCTTGGAAGAACCTGGAGGAATGACACCCAACGATGACGCATTCCAAGGAAGCGCATCCTGCAACCACATTGGTCACATGGAGAGAACGATTGTGGAAGCGCCTAGTCAGACGGACCATTGGACTGAGTGCTCGTAGGAGGTGCACCTGACACCACATCGCAAGGTACTTGAAGTGCACACTGAGGAGGATGCTCATGGAGGAATGTTTGATGCCCAACCAACCATGCCATTGATTGCAAGTGCACACGCATATAGAAGTGGACCACCAACGGAGTGAGTGCGGCGACCCTGAGTTAGCATGTGCGCTAAGTGAAAGGGAGAACCCTCCTTTTGAGGATGCACTCATTCATGTGACACTTTAAAAATACTAAGGCAAACTTTGAAGGAATAATCAAAGTCCTGGAAAGGAACATAATGCTAAGTGAAGGCGTTTTGTGGAGACTCTCTAAGAAACATAGGTCACTGGCATAGTTTGCTAAAACAATTGGCTTTGTAACACAGTTGGTTTATGGGACTGACAGGCTTGGCAAGCCATCATTCCAAAGGATTCAATAGCACAATGCATTTTTTGGCAGTAACAACCGAGCAGGGTAGCAACAGTCGGCAGACACAGATTTGGACGCCCTAGGAGGGGCCAACTCATCTCCTTTGTAAACTTGTATTCGGGTGTCAACAGTTGGGCGCACACCAGGATTTTTGCCTATTTGGAAGCTCCATCGTTGTAATACAGTTACTCTTAATAAAAGCTAACAAATTTTGGTATTTGGGTGCCCCACCCATACTTGTCTCGTGATTTACTTGTTTTATGTGGATGAATGTATGCAATGCTTATTTACTCGATGCAATTGTGTAAACAAAGATAATAATATAAACATGCTAAGTAAACAAGTTAAATAGATCAATGTTTAAGTGTTAAAATTTCTGCAAGGTTGGTTTAGGTGTAGCCCATTGGAGTGCACCTGAATTGGCCATGCCCCCAAAAGGCTTATAGGCAGTGCTACACACCATAACAGACCGCAAAAAAATGGGTACGTGTTGCGGATGTGCCATAAATGGACTAAAGGTATGTGGATGTTAATGCTTAAGCACATCTTGGGGTTAACATGGAATAAATATTCAAGCCACTAGGTGTGTCTTTTGGGGAAAGTCTCAAGTCAAGTGTTCTCACCTGATATTGACTCCTCTGTTTAGGCTAACTCCTAACGAAGACAAGGGGTGTAGTCCCTACAAAAGAGCTACTGTAGATTTTTTATGTTTCTTAGTTATTGATGGGATTTTTTTTAGGATTTAAAGTCATTTACTAAAAAAGTATTGAAAAATACAATTTAGATAAAAAAACATATAACCAAATAAGAATTCACGACATATAATGAATGATAGCTTAGCTTAAGAAAATAATCACAAAGTTTGTAGATCAATGTCGTGGAGTCAAATTAAATTCTTATTATAAAGGGAAATGTTTTGCAATTGTAATTGGTCTATTTGAGAATTATTAATATGAGTGGATTAGATGGAAAGGACCTCCTTGGATATACCAAATGGTATGAGGAGTATATCCATATTTTTCCCAATGTGTTTCTACACAATAGAATGTGAGATACATCAGAGTCGTAGGGGTGTGTCCAACACTACACCAATAGAGGGTGTAGCTTGATGGGACCCTGGAATCACTATCTAGTTGTTCCTACTTTTTTTGCAAAATTTTTCCACAAAAATCAAATATCGTGATGTTATATTTCCATTTATTAAAGGAGGAATTGATTTTATTAAAGGTGAGTTTTTAATTAAGTGTGGAAAATTATTGAACGCAACACTTCCATTTTTTTATTCCAAAGATCAGGAGAACCTGTGATGGACAAGAGCATACATAGAAGGAGCTAAATGTTTATTCCAATTTGATTGTAAAAAAAATGTGTGACTAATTACTAAACTATGAATATCTTTCTATGTACTTGATCAAGATATTTAAAGTACATTAGTAGAGCCTACTAGGTTAGTATTTGTTTTCAAACGACTAAAAGAAAGAAAGAAATAAACAAACTTGAATGATCCTTTATTAAAAGAAAATGAAAACTACTCTAAGTAATGAAAAAAGGAAAATAAAGAAAAAGAAAATCACACAAAGGATGATATAGGCTTCCTCCAATAAGGGAAGAGGGGCATGGGAGCTTTAAAGCCCACATGCTTTTTATTAATGTTGGTTACAAATTAATTTTTTTATTAAATAATTCCTTCGATCCTTTTCAAAATAGGATCAAAAGGTTTACAATGCTTAAAAATAGAGAAATAAGTGAAGATACTTGAGAATGGCTCTTTTGACTGGCTCAAATCTTCAAAATCCACCAATTCTTCCACTTCTCTATGAGGAAAAAAGGAAAAAAACAGAAAACTAATAATATTCCAAGTTATTGGATTAGCCAAAAAAATACATATAAATACAAAGGCTAAGTACTTGCAAAATATTGTAGAGTTTTGTAACTTCAAGTACTAAAGATAAAATGTTAGCTCTAAAATTAAAATGACGGTTTGTGAGCACTTTTAAATCTAACTAATAAACATGTAAACAAGCTAAAGTGTTTGATAAACCTTTAAAGAAATCAAATCTCATTAGACATGTAGAAAAGTAACCAAGAGAGAAATTTTTAAATTTTAAAAGATGGAAGAGAAAACCTCAAGCTCAAATTTAACATCGTGAAGAAGAGGAGGTGCCTATAGGACAAAAAACATTAGATTGAAGAAATACTAGTGAAGAAGAAAACTATGCGACTAAGATCCAAGTCCTCTTTCACCTTTGGTAACTTGCAAAGCTACACAACCTTTAAGCAAGCAAGATTAAATCTAGTATTTCTTGTTAAAAGAAATTTGGGAGAGCCTCAGTGTAACTGACTACATTCATCTACTCTTAGATATCCAATAACAAAAAATAAGTAAGAAAATTGAAGCTACAAATGCTTAGTCCATGAGCTGTCAATAGCCTTATAATCTAGAAAAACCATCTATAAGCTTGAAATAAAAGAAATACAACTAGTTAAATATCACCTCAATGAAGCTCAAGCATTCACAACCATGAAAATTTGCACCATATGGACCTCCAAAATATTCACGTTATTCAACAAAATATAGCAACATTAAATGAATCACAAGATCATAGGCTTAATCCTTCATCCAAAAGATGAGAAATGGGCTTGCATAAATAGGAAAACCAAGCCTAGGGTGGCGCATTCGCTATCTCAAGATGACTAGGATTAATTTGAGCTTGAGAGGGAGTGAAATAGGGTGGGTTTGAGTGATTTGAGGGAGATAAAAGTTGAAAAAGGCCACATCAAGCCTTGATATTAAACCCCATCCAATGAGAAGATGCCCAATCAACATATGCTCCCTCCCTGAAGAGATATGCATCCCTCCTCTTGACATTAACCTAAATTGACTAGATTTGATTGATATCTTGTTCATTTTCCTTATAATTAACTCCAACATGATTCCAGTTAACTGAGATACACTCGATACATGTACAATACATGTTTTCATTTATTTAGGAATTTGTTTTTCTCCATATTTTCCAATTATTTGACACTTTTTGTCATTTTCGAGAGAAAACTAATTTAAGTGATAAATAATTAATCAAAATAATCCAAAAGTAGGTTTAGGGGTGAAGTGGGTTATCTGATTTAGAAAACAAGAACCCACATGGAAAATCCCCCCTCTAAACCATATTTTAATGAAACTTTCATTTTTTACAATTAACTTATTAAAAGAATTGCTTGTTTTATGAGTAAATTTTTTATTCTAAAAAATAAAAATAAAAAACTATAGGGTACCTATAAGTACATGTTCACATGACTCAATATTTATGACTAGAATGGTAATATACATAGACACTTAGAATTTAATAACCTCCCAAGACCTAACCACCAAGGCGAATACTCCATATTTAGAGGGTCGAGTGAAAAACTAGAAAATTATATGTTGTTGACGAGAAACATATAATTAACAAGGAAAAAACACTCTAGAGTATTGCATTGATAGCTAAGTATAAGTTGGGAAATTCATTTACAAAAATTCATGATGCTACGTCAACTTATTACAATTTCCCCAAGGGTATGAACATTCAAAAAGCTAAAAAGGGGCAAAAATTGGCCTTGAAAGGTCTTTTGAACTCTTGAGAACTAATAGTGAACAAAAGACTTGTTCATAACTTTGGAGATTCATTGGAAATCCAACTAAGTGAAACTTAGGTGGATAAAACATTGCAAACTATGTATTTCCCTACCTCTCGTTCAGTTATAAATAGACATAAATGATGACTTTCCCATGGATATTTAAGCATATTATGTGGCGCAATCATTTGTTGATGCATGTTTCCTTGAATTCCCAACCCCTCTTTTAAGGAGAGAGATATGCACCCACCAAAAAATGTATCATGTCAATAATTATAATTCCTATCTATCTACTCTATTTTTAACTTGAAGCTATCAAGACACAAATGGAAACTATTTATTACTCATAAGCACATACTATCCATCACTAGTAATACACATTCAATACAACATGATTCTATGATAAGCATCAAATAAAATAAATATGAGATTGGAACAAGAGACATATGTCATTCCTATTTTTAAGGAGATATTGTAGTGTGGCATGTCCAAGAAATTATTGGAAGTGATTATGATTCCATTTGATGCAAGGACCTACTTGATCACCATATTATTATTCTAATTTCCAAGAAACCACCCACCTCCTTTCTCATTCACGAGACAAATTAAATTAAGCAAATATGGTCAAGCTATGCTTGTATTAATCTAACCCATAAAAGGGACTAATAATGGTGATTATCGAGTTGAATGTTGATGTGTTAAATATGGTTTTCCTTTTAAATTAATGTAAAAGAAATAGAGAATAATATACAACTTCAATTTATAGAAGGGGGTAATAAAGAGTAGATTCCCTTCAAACTCGTTTGATATTCACTACACATATATTTAAAGAAATGTTATTAATCTAAGTAATCATTTATATTGAAAATATTAAGTGTCAAGGTTTGAATTTCATGATAATATCACAAGCTACCTGCTACCACCCATTATGCACAAGGTTCTCACTTGAATGAAAACATCATCAGCTAGCCAGGGACCTTCCAATCCCCCATCTAATCAAGCAGTCTTCTAATCAGTTGTTGTACTTGCACTTCCTTTGTCATAGAGTTTTTTTGCAAAATTTGACATCCTTTTCATGTGTAAAAAGGCTAGTCCGAATGACTCAGTCATGTTATGACACCATTGGAGTGTTTGTTTTACCTAATTGAGTTTAGATCCTAGTGATCAGAGTTAAACATGGTTTTTTCACCTACACCTCCAAGGCCAAAGTGTATTATAAAATAAGGTCCTTAGGTTGGTGTTAAGTTCCTATGGTTTGATGACAAATCTAGTTAGTCACCATGGTCCTAAACTCATTCATGGCATGTTTGGTCCCTAGGAGAAGCAATTTGGAAAAGGAATATGTAAATTGAGTTAAAGGGGTGATAAATTGTGAAGGGAATATTTTTGGCACCTCCTTATTCATGGAGGGGTGCATGAATGGGTATCCCTTCATCCAATGGATAAACGTGGTGCCCTTACCCACCTCATGAGTCATCTCCAATTTGAAATTTGTCTCCTTTTTTCAAAATTGGGATCTCAAGATCATATCCTCTTTTGACATTATTTTTATATAAACAACACAAATACTTCTTTGATGAGATTGTAGACACATATAAATTAATGAATGTAGATTTCAAATGTATGCATGTATGTATGTATATGTATATGTGTTTGTATGTATGTATGTATGTATGTGTGTGTGTGTGGATGTGTGGGTGTGTGGGTGTGTGGGTGTGGGTGTGTGATAATAGATGGGAGGACACCCCCCCCTCCCATCTGTGCATGATGCTCGTCAGTAAGACTATTGGATGCAATCCCGTTCCAATTTCTCAGGGAATGGTTAGGGAAATGAAAAACCTAGCAAGAATTAAAGTCAATAGATTGAGCAAAAGGGGGATTTAGGTGATTCCATGGAGGATAATGGTTAAAGAAGTTAGAGAAGAAACAAGAGAGGGATATCTACACATGCAAAGTTATCTTCAATTCTCCATGGAAACTCCTAGTAACTTAATTCTTGGAGGTAATTACATTCACATGATCATATATGCTTTATTGGGATGATCCAGTATGGAAGAAGACTTGAAGAATAAGTATAGGGTACTCAATGATGATGGTATTAAAGATATTTTAAGAGATACTAGCCATAAAATAATCATTTAAATTCCTCAGTTGTAGAATTAGAGATTATGAGTTTTGGAAACGAGAGGTACTCTAGTTTGGGCATAAATAGGCTCTCGTAATTTTGATTACTGTTGAAGGTATCAGGTGGAAATGGTTTGTCCATGCCTAGGATTGACTAGTTCATGACCATTAGTGGCCCATTATGGCTTCAAGGTAGATATGCAGATGTCATTGAGGCCAAAGTAGAAGAAGAAAATCGATGGTCATAGAATTTGAATACCCAAATAAGTATCTCATAAAAGAGGTTCCTTTTAATATTGAGCAAGACATTGATGCTATGGAGGATTAATCGTTGGAATAGTAGGAAGAAGAATGAGATTTACTGGATGGAATAAGTCCTTACTTGATGGTAAAGAACATTTTGTCATAGGTTCTGATGGAGAGGGAAATCCTGTAGGTCATGACCCTCTAAATATCTTGTTAAAGCCACCAATGCCCCATTTCATATGGAAGATAATAAAGGTGAGAGCCTATGGGGAGATCGTATCACAATTTCTTCCTAGGATAGTGAGTCAGTGTAATGCTAATAGTTTCTTGTTTTGCATGTCTTCCATTTGATGTTAGCCTTAGTTAGAATTTTTATCA
>LPNX011028431.1:38882-72590 GCA_001517045.1 Pseudotsuga menziesii
TTGCTAATATAAAATTATTTACAACTGAAAAGAAATATTGTTTGATTATGTTAAGACCATTATACCATACATTAATGCATGCCCACATAATTTCAAGGGTATAATGACTTTTGTAATTCTAAAAAAATATAAAACTAACATTATAAAAAAAAATCAGGCAAAAGAATGATCCACTCTCTATAGTGAAGAAACCCTTGGAACCTAGTTGGATACCATAATGACCTTGGGCTTCCATCAGGTTTTGATCCACCATATTAGTTCCTTTTCAGAAAGTCAAATCTCCATAAATTTATCAATATCCATGTGACCACTCAGGAATTGAAGATGTATATTGATTTTGGTTGAAGTGAGTTCGTACTTGGCAATGCATTGATTTTTTTGTATGTGTTGGCTTGGTTTTGTGCGTTTCCTTTTCTATAAAAGTCATGTACCATTATTGGTTCTATTTGTTTCCTTCCCCTATAATTCTTGGATTTAATGGCGAGACCAATTCTACATCTTGTCATGTTTGGGGTTGGTTGTGTTGTTACCTAGACTAGAGCGACAACTAATAGATTCACTGAAGGAGAGGGAATTCCCCCCAACTTGGATCGATCATTGGATCAAGTCATGATCAATATTTGGTGATTTTTGACTTCCCAATTGAAGGTTCCATGTAGATGTGAAAATATTACTTACGGTCAAATAATGAGACATGTGCATAGCTCAAATATCCTCTATACCCTTATATAAATTTTTATTTTAGATCTTCAACTTCTTTGAACTAGCAGCAGACTAATTTGTGATTCATAAAAAACATTATTCTCTCTGCAATATCCTCAACCCCTGAAGCCAAGGCTCTCAAGGACATCCTCAGTACATTTATGCTCTCCTGAGAAACCTCCATCAACTAGGAGAAATCTCAAATATTTTTCTTCAATACCCATCTTGATCCCTAAAATTGTATCATGCTTTTTATTCATAGAAAAAACTATTCTCTCGGTAGTATCCTCAACCCATGAGTCCAAGGCTCTCAAGGACATCCTCAATACATTTATGCTCCCCTGGGAAACCTCCATCAACTAGGAGAAGTCTCAAATATTTTTCTTTAATACCCATGTTTATCTCCAAAATTGTATCATGCACATTTTAATATTCCAAATGGACTCTCTCCCCTCTGAATTCTTAGGATCTCCCCTCATTGAGAATTCCGTATGTAATTCCTCTTGGAAAGAACTGTTATCTAAACTCTTCCTTAAGCTGTCCAATTGGACCATTAGAACCCTCAACCTTCTGATTAGGGTGGTGTTGCTCAAACATGTCCTCAAGGATATGCCCTTATACCTTTTATCAGTCATGGTTTCTCCCAAGCACATTCTGAAGGAAATTAGAAACATCCACTGCAACTACTTATCGAGTAGATATCACTCCATAGGAAAATGGTCCCTAGTAGCCTATGAAAATGTATGTACACCCAAAATTAAAGGATATCTTGGACTCAGATACCTCAAGGTCATTAATAGTGTTATGGTATTAAAAACCTTCTGTAATTTTGTGTTCAATCCCAATCATCCCCGGTCCTCAATCTAGATGAATAAATATGATCTCCCTAATAGTATAGAAGACCTTGTGTATATGGAGGGAATCCATAAGGGTTCCCTTGTATGGATATTTTCCTGGTATCAAAGAGATCTTATTATAAACGACAAATTTTGGGAAATTTGTAATATCCCAAATTAGGATTGTTGGAGATATTAACTAAAACAGACATGTTAGATCAAAAAATTTGCAAGACTAATAACTAGTCTGAAACAAGTTTTGACACACTAGTGATTGACATTGATAAACCTCCCAAGGTTTGAATAGTTGAACTTGGGGTTTAGGTATGAAATATCTAAGGTGTGAAGTAACAAGGATAACAGGCCTGAACTGGCCTTGGAGGGCCTATGAACAATTTACTAGGATCTTTGAGGTTTCAAACATCTGCGAGGCTGAAGTGTACTTCTAGGATCTTGGGTGCACCAACATATGCATAATATATTCATGAGATATTGAAGGTGAATATGCAGGTATTTGGGAATATGGATATATCTAGAAAACATGGAACAACAATGGATCAACAAATTTGGGATTGGGGAGCTTTCACTATGGTTTGGATTGCCAAACTAATTGTTCTGATGCCTTTCCCAAACATAGTATGAACTTCACTAAAATATGACCTAAATCATGGATTGGTTTTAGGATGGTATTAATAACATACAAGAACTTGCATAACCAAAATTAGACTTATATAATGCATTTAATTCCAAATTCAATAAAACTATCTATTTGGATTGCTCGACTAGTTAAAATCCAAGCAAGATCAAATATTCTTAAAGGATCTTGAAACTCTATTTTAAGGCATGTAATGGATTCATTAAACAATTAGTGACTTGATACAACTTAAAGAAATGAAAATCATAACATTCTACCCTCTTCTATAATGTATCCTATTTAACAAAAAGTGAAAAGAATCCTAGAATCTTTTGTATTATGGGCATAACGTTTTGCTCCTAAATCCGAATTGGGATGACTTTGGACCATTGGAAAGGTATTGAAATTATATACAAATTTTCTATTTTTATATTTTCCTAATTCCTTACCATTTGTCTGGAGCAAGCATTTTATTAACAAAGCATCTTTTAAAAGATGCTTTGTTACTAAGACACTCTCCCAGACAAAAGATAAAGAATTAGGAAAAACTCAAAACATCAAAGTTGTAGAGAATTTCAATACCATTCCAATGGTCTAACGTTTTCCCAATTCTGAATTATGAGAAAAATGTTGTGCCCATAATACAAAATATTCCTCGAATATTCCGGTCTTTTATTAAATAGGAAATTGGGGATGATTCTAAGGAACCATACTTATTTATAAGTGTATAAATGTTGGTGAATCTTACCAATTCTTAAAATCCAAACTATAAAATGTTTGGCGATATTTTTCAAAAAATATTTTAATTTCCAAGGATTTTATATCGTTTATATAATAATTTGGCGATTTTTAGGGTGAAAAATTTTACCCCATCAAAATTGGGCAAAACGGGGCTTCAAAAAATGCAAAATGGCGAATCGTTTTTTGGAGAAAAACATAGGAAAATAGCCCATTGGGATAAATTTTGCCCGTAAAATTATCCCTTAATAGGATACATTTTAGGAAAAATAAAACCTTATGTGGTTGAGTGGAAGTTAGTAAAATACTTTCATTATGAAAACTAGTCAAATTCTAGTGCAAAACTAACATAGGGAAGTAAATGGATTAATAACTTAGAATTGATGGAATCTATGAAGAATGGTTTTGAAATTAATTATTATAAATGATGAACATTACATATTAGAGCCTTAGTAATGACCTTTACATCAATATGGGTGGACATAGACATCCTTGAATATACATTCAATGAGAAAAATCACATTAATACATAGGAATTTGACCTTCAGGGATTAAACTCTTGTTATATTCTTGAAATATTTTGTAATATTATTGAAGGGACTACAAGGGATGCAATTATGGAGGCTGTAATTCTTCCCATTTGAACAATGATTGATTCCTCAATTGGATCGTGGACAAAATGCCTTCATTGGAGAAATTTCTACCATTGAGCTACATTCTTCTCTAAATATTATGGCGGATGAGATAAACACCATGAAACTACAACAAAACACTTTGAATTGTTGGGGCACATCACCCAAATAAAGCAAGGGGCACATCTCCCAAGAACCAATGAGCATAAGAACTCATAGATAAAAATACATAACCAAACATTGTGAAATGGATTTGGAATTTTATTTTTTAGACCACTGGATTTGGAATTCAACCCTCCTTGGTTAATTAACCCTTGGGGTTGAGTTTGATGACTTGTGTCCCTCCCTATTTACCTCACTTATGTGCCCTCATGAGCTCCCTTGCGCTTTTGGGAAAAATTTTGATCACTGCTTTGGTCTTTATTTGCCTTGCTTTGGATGTTTCTTGATTTTTGATTTTTTCTTGCTTTCTATATTTTATACTACTTTTCTATCACTTTATGCTTTTTCCTATATTTTTCTTGTCTTTTAATTTTGCACTAACTTTCCTACTTTTGCATCTGACCTTGTTTTTGCCAATTTCGATCCTCAATTCAATTTGGAAATATCTTCTAGTGTATTAAATCCTCATCCCTTGTGCTTTTCCAAGATTTTATATCTAACTACTACTAATTAAATAATTACATTAATATAATTTATCCAGAATTGCATCCCAACATTAATTTTCAAAATTAATAATCATTCCCTAGTGCTATAAAATGATTAATCAAAATATTAGCACTTGACCCTTTCTACCAATTTATTAATTTCTCCATGGACAATTAACTTGGGATTGGTAATTAATTCCCCAAGTAAAACCCTAGGTGGATAAACATATGACATACTAAGTTACTTTGGCAATCTTGGTCCATGGTCAATCTTGGGGACATGACAAAATTCATGATGGGAACAAAACCCATTTTTTGGATGATGCTCGAAAGCATCTACCTAACTTAAACAACCATAAAGTGGAATGACCTTCAATCCATTAAAACTAAGCACATGCATATAAAGGATCAGCTTAGATGGGACTACAAATATGCAACAATCTACAACATTAAAGAAGCCTACCACCTAACTATGGGACATGACAATATAGACCACAAAAGTATGGCAAAAAATTTCCACTTTTCTTTGTCTAGTCATACACAAAAGAATCCTAACATGAGACCATTTCTAAGAGATGGGATATCCATGATCCTCCTAATGTACCCTCTATGATACAAATAATGAGAATACTAGCCACCTCTTGAATATATGCCTCTATGCTTCAACACCTTGAGATAGATCCTCTACTAACTTTTGTCAATCTAATTGAGACAGGGACTCCATTAAAACCATCATTATTAATTAGCACCAAGACCCATTTCAAAGTAAGATCTTCCATATAATTTGACATATTCTTCCAATTTTCCTCGTTTGGGTCATTTAGAAAGACAGGAATGATAAAATATTTAAGAACGAGACCACATATATACAAAATTTATGGATAATGATAAAAGAAAACATCCAGGAAACCCTGCAATAGCTAGCATAGAATTAGAAAGAAATGAATTTCCCTCAACAGGGAAAAATAATATGGAACATTGCAACCTCATCCCTACCATAATATTGACCTCAATGAAGAACAAGCAGGTCCTTAGTGAGATCCTATAATATTGGACATTCCCCGTAGATCCTTCTACAAACTCAACTTCAACGAAGCTTCCAAAGGAAATTCATGCATAACATGTTACATGGGCTTTTCTAGAGACAACCAAGGAAAGCTACAATGGGTGTATATATGTTCATTGGGCACATAATTAAACAATGCAATCAAAATTCAAGGCCTAATCACTAGTATTTATAGATCATTGTAGCAGAGCTTCAACAAGCTTATCATAGAGGGAGACACTCAAATCCTAATCCAAACTATTCGTAAAATCATCCCCAATACCAAATCCAAATAAAAATTCCACAAGTTAGAATATTGCTTATGGCATGGTGGAGATGGGTCATCTAATCCATAGGATAGGAGTCCTCAATTCCTCCCACATTAGACACAAAGGAAATCAGTTGGATGAAAAAATGGCAAATGCAAGAATTAGCTTCTAGGAAGGGGAAATCAATTGTGCCATAGTTGTGCCATATAAATAAGGAAGAGAAACAAATAGGAAATTGTTGAAGAAACTAGAGAACACTGTGCAAAAAAATCTATGTAGGAAAACTAACCATTCTCATGTTGGAAGAAATGAAATGAAACAATGAAATTCTCAATAAAATAGTAGAGTATTGTTGGAAAGGATGCTCAATTATATCTTTGAATGCAATGGGCACTATCGGAATATTATCACTTCCATGGAACCCCAAAACAATCATAATGGAGAGTTTTTTTAAAAACCCATCAAATTATCTTTGCCAAATTCTACCTCATCATTGTTGAGGATACTTGAGTCATAAAAAATGTATAAGGTCTCACCTCAATGGTGGACAAAGCTCAATTCATAACCTATGTTCAAGAGATGCATGAAGTCATAAGAGATCCAAAATTGATTCTTGCATAATAATAATATTCAACACCCTATTGAAGTGAGACCTTATTATTATTATTATTATTATTATTATTATTATTATTATAGATTTTTGCAGGAAATTTTGATCGCATGAACACCCTTCTAGAAAACAAAGGAGGAACCAAGAGACTATATATGCTTATTGAAAATCCTTTAAAAATGACATTGAGGATAGAAACCTAGTAGACAAAGAAACAAACAAAATATACACACGGAATTACAAAAGGGAAGGGAAACACGAAGTTGTTTCAAGGGTTAATCACTTTCTTCTCTCGTAAAATATAATGAACCCAAGTGTAACACCCCGGTTTTGACCCCATTTTCATAAATATACATGATACATATATTGTAAATAATCATGGTGTAGAGCTAAAGGAAAATCCCCCACCATCGGTTTGGCTATGTTATGTTTCTGATAGAAATTGTCACCGATGGTATATCAGGACATGCAGCATACATATTAAGTTGTGGCATCATGTAACTATGCATCTTTAATTAAATAACCCAACCAGCTATGTTCACTACAACCAAATTGAGAAGGGGCATGATTCCTAAGGATAAGGAGGGGGGAATGTTGAATCTTGAGCCATGGGGGAAAGGCCATGTGTCACCACTCTTTTTCTCACCTTCCCTTGTCTCCTCCAACCACCACCTTAATTATTCTATTGTTAGTTGGGGCAGCTGTTGGCTAGCAGGAAAACCACTACTACGCCCACTCATGCTCTCTCTCCAAGACATGCCTTTTGGGTTGCGGATGGTTTATCCACTATCCTGATCGTGATTCTGTTCATTTTCCCCATCCAAGAGCGGAGTTAGAAGAATTACAGTTCTCTAGATTGGGTCTTTTCCCCTCACGTATAGATTGGGAGCCGATTCCTTTCCCATTTCGGTCAGTGTAAGTTCTCCAGTGATTGCATCGGGGATTGTGTGCTGTGGGTTCATGGATGTTTGTGGGCTGTTGTTTCCATGATTGCTGGACTTTTTTTTTTTCCATTTGATGTTGTAGGTTGTTGTGGAATCGTTTTGGCCAAAATAGGGCCAAGAACGATTCAGGGAGTTGTTTTCCCCTGTTAAAGCTTGACTAGCTGTTTTGCTGCTAGCACGCAGTGGTTTTGTTCTAGGAATACATTGGAGTGGTGAATGAGGGCCTGATGTGTTTGATAAACCTATTGGTTTGGGAACCACAAAAATAGAGCTAGTGGGCAAGATTTCTTCTCCACAACCCCTAAATAGCACCAGAAGGGAGATCAGGGTCTGAGGGACTACGTTGTAGAGAAAGGATTGATTTCCTTGTGTTGGGTGTGTGTGGGTGTCCTAGAAGCCAGGATGGTTCTGGTGTAGGTGTCCTTAGCTCTTCAATGAGCTCACCAGCTTAGCATTTAGCCTTTCCCAACTCCGGGATGGTTTGATAAACCCAAATTTGTTGTCTTGGCTGATTTGTTGTTCGCCTGATAAACCCAGCCGTGTTGGCTTGGCTGAACTGTGTATCCTTGTGGTGTTGTTATCCTTAGCTATGTGTAAGCCTGTTAGTTCCTTATTCCTTGGGGAATCATGCCCATCTTGGGGGTGGCATCACTGCTAAGAGATTAAGGAGCACGCGGGCCTATGGTTGGTTGGAATGTTGCAGCGACGTAGCTGGTTGCGGGACAAGTCCGTATTAAGATAAGTATTCTTGCCTGACTTGTGTCTGTAATCGTATTTACTATTGATGAATGATAATATACATAATGAATGCTGAATTGTATATAAATGAATGTTGTTTTTCTTTCACTATGTATATGAATGATTAATGCTTCATATTACGTTTTATGCTTTAAGTAATCTTGTTACAGCATTATATGTATGTATGTTCATGTTCATGGGGCTAGATGGTTGAATGATTGATGTATCGTAGTGTCCTCTTCACCGGTCGGAGGGTCGGAAACATTATAGTGTGGTATCAGAGCCAACGTTGTAGCATGGGCCTGAATGGGCCACGAAAGAGCAGATAGTAGAGGCAGGTTTCCTTCTGCCTAGCAGAGATCAGAAAATTGTGACAGGAAAATTCACAAAAAAAATTTAAGTGCCAAATTGTTGGCTCATCGAAAAACTTAGTGAGAAGCTCTTCCGATGTCGCAGAATAGCTAGTCTGAAGCTCACCCAATGAAAGCCAGTCGGAAGAAAATTGGGAAATTCCTTTGTGTGCTCGTCGATCATCGGTGAATGTTAGAGGATGGGGGAGCCGCAGTTTCGGTGGAGATCAGCTGAAGCCCACCAAAATGATGGCTCGATTAGTCTGAAGGTCCTCCATTATTGAACGTCGGTGATCGGTGAATGTTAGAGGAATGGAGAGCCGATACGGCGGCAAGAAAAAAGTGAAAGATCACCGAAAATTAGTTGTTTGAGGCACTGAAACATTGGTGGCAAAAACAAGATGATAGTTGGTTGAACCGCCGATAGTGAAGGCGAAGTGAAAATTTTTGAAAAATTTTCAAGGGTGAGAAAATCATCGGCGATCGATAGAAGTTAGTTGTATTGGTCACCGATGACATCGAAAGAAGTTAGTGGTTCGTGCGCCTGCCGTTGCGAAAGTATAGTGCACTAATAGTCTGACGGATACAGGTTCTGACTGTCGATTCCTATTAAGTTGTGCTTCAGATCATCGATCGAAAGTTATTAGTGGATCAGATCGCCGATCGAAAAAAGGTCAACGATGATGAACCATCATTGCAGCTGCTGAGTCAACTATCCCACTGATGCCTTATTCCTTCCACTCGCCAACGCCGAGGTGTTTAGTGAATAGTAGTTCTGGGTTCTGATACATAACTATGACGACAACAAACAGTTGATTTGATCAGCGATGTATAGGGGAAGATGGAGCCGATGGAGTCAGCGGAAGATAAAGGAAGCTTTTCGACGACAGATAGTTAAGCGGATCGACAAAGAATAAGAGATGGTTGAGCCGATGAAGCGGTGGAAAAGAAGACTAAAGAGAAAATTTTGAAAATTATTCTAAGTCGTAGAATCATCGGCCATTGGCAATGAATAGTTGTTCACATTGCCGATTCTTAGATGATTTAGTTGCCGATGAGCTACATCAGATCAAATTAGTTGATCGAACGTCTGTCATTGTAGCTGACTAGTAGACTATTCCTTTGATGGACAGCTATTCTGACCACTGATAGGCCCATGGCTACGGAAGACATAGAAAGATTGTGGGTCACCATTGCGGAAGTCAAAAGGACTAACCTCCTGACGCCCAGTATGCCCCACCGCCAATGCAGCGGATTAGTTGGTTTCACCACCGATAAAGTTCGGACTATTAAACCCTTATGGACTCAATAGGGCGGAGGAAATTAGTTGAGCGATCGTCGATAAAACTTGGAATAGTAGACCACTGCGGGCCCAATACGGCGAAAGGAAATAGACGAGCAACCCACCAACAAAGCGAAGAAAATTAGATGTTCTAGTCACCAAAACACTGGAAGATTAGTGAAGAAAGGACCTGATGAACAGTCCTTGACATCGTTGATGCAGATCAAAATTTTAGACGAATTGCTCACCGAAACACCAGAAAATTAGCAGGGAAGAGACCCGATGAGGAGAAGAAAATTTTGGGGTTTTTAAAATGGAATTTTTTCTCAGCAAATTCCAACTGTTTCAACAAATTTCAACAGACTGTCAGTGGATTACAGAGCTGAACAAGGGAGAGAGAAAACTTTGTGTTTTAGCAAAATTGTTTTTTTATGAATTTCCAGAAGAGGAAGGTAAGTAGTTTTGATTTGTATTGATGATATGCATCTAACCGTTTGCTACTAACATATTTGCAGAACTATAGACCACTTCCAAGAGTAGTATTCCAAGAAGAACAGTGTGGTGAAGCAAGAGGTGGTTCAGTCATGAGAACCCATGATGGGTATGATGCTTGGGATTCTTACGAGCGTGCAGGACATGACATGGGAGAAAATGTCCAGAATGAAAATGATGAGATAGAGTCTAATGGAAGGAGATTCCAAGAGACACCGTCAGATGTTGTAGCCGCCATGTGAATATTGATTAAATCCCAGGAAGAGCAGCATAAGATGAATGCTGCCATGTTGTAGAGTTTGACAGATTTGCAGAGGAAGATAGACTCTGGATGAGGTACAGTAAAACTAGAATGCAGTAAGAGCAGCACTAGGAGAAGGAGAAGGACTTCCAGTTGATCATCTAATTCTGAAGAATCCAGTGGATATACAAGTTCATTTTCTCGTAAAAGGAACAGAAGAAAGCACCATAGGGATCGCTCTCGGGATTAATTTAAGAAAGCTAAACCTCCTACCTTTGATGGTGAGGTAAAGATAGGACAAGAAGTTAAAGCTTGGCTTCTTGGGATAAAGAAGTATTTTCAAGTGCAGGATTATTTGGGAAACATGAAGGAAAGAGTTGCCATATTCAATATGAATGGAAGAGCATCCATTTGGTGGGAACACTTCAAGCAAGTAAAGAAGATCAATGAAAGGATACTAAAGTGGAAACATTTCAAGAAGTATTTCAGCCAGAAATACCTCTCTGACAGGTATTATGATGACAAGATTAGGGAGTTCCATGAGCTGAGATTGGGACAGGAGACCATGGATGAATATGTAAATAAGTTTTTTGGAATTGTTGAGTTATGTCCGGTACATTAGAGATGAAAAAGTGAAGGTCCAGCAATTTTTGAGTGGATTTCCTCAAGCCTACAAAGATAGAATTGAGTTTTATGAACCAAGAACTCTTGAAGAAGAAATAAGGAAGGCTAAGTATTGCTATGAGCAAATCAAAGGTAAGCCTGATTACCATAAGGCATGGAAGGACAAGAAGAACGAGAGGTTTGACCAAAGATGGAAAGGTTTCAAACCTTCTAGATTCAGGAATTAGCAGAACCAGCCATCCCAAGCTATGAGTAATCTAGTTGGAGTGACAAATGGAAAACCTAAAGAGCCACCACAGAATAAAGGTCCACTCAAATCTAGGAAATGTGAAGGACCCCACTTGCGCAGATATTGTCCACTCGAGAATGAAAGTGCAAGGCCAGCTTATAACATTTAGGAAGTAGAAATAGTGGGTCAGGTAGAAAGAGTAGTCCCTAGAATTTATGCAGCACTGGAGGATCACCAGGAAGATCACCAGTCAACTCTGGTTGAAGTTACAGGTAAGATTGTTGAACAATTTGTTTCTTATTTGATTGACCCTGGTTCTACTCACAGTTACATTACTCCTAGAGTTGTGGAGATATGTGCTTTTAAGAAGGTCAAGCATAGAAAATCTTGGTTAGTTCAGCTAGCCACTGGGACTAAGAGAAAGGTCAGTGAAGTAGTTGAGAAATGTCCATTGGTTATGAATGGATTGATCACTTGTGTAGATCTGAATGTTATACTGCTTGGTTCCTATGATGTTCTCATTGGAATGGATTGGTTAGAAGCTCATAGAGTGAAGCTTGACTGTTATAACAAGACTTTTGAATGCACGGATGAAGAAGGAAACCCAGTAGTTTTGAAGGGTATTCCGAAGGTAATTTCAGTAAGATGGGTTTCAGCAATGCAGTTGAAGAAGTTCTGTAGGAAATCTTGCCAGTTTTATGTAGCTCATATTCTGGAACCAACAAGAGATGAAACTCCTAGGTTGGAGGACTATCAGGTGCTACAGGAATTCAAGGATGTGTTTCTTGATGAGATTCTAGGGCTTCCTCCAAAAAAAGAAATTGATTTCACAATTGAACTTGTGCCAGGAGCAGCACTAGTGTCTAAGACACCCTACAGGATGAGTACACCAGGGATGCTAGAGTTGAAGATGCAACTGCAAGAGTTGTCGAAAAAGAAGTATATGCGACCGAGTGTGTCTCCTTGGGGAGCACCGGTTCTGGTCATAAAGAAGAAAGATCGTACACTCAGGTTATGTATTGATTACAGACAGCTGAACAAGGTTACCGTGAAGAATAAATATCCTTTTCCTTGGATTGATGACCTCTTTGACCAAATGAGAGGAGCAAAGGTATTTTCCAAGATTGCCTTGAGGTCTGGTTAGCATCAAGTGAGAATCAACAATGAAGACATTCATAAGACAACCTTTAGGACAAGGTATGGGAATTATGAGTTTGTAGTGGTACCATTTGGCCTCACAAATGCACCAACTACATTTATGTGCCTTATGAACAGTGTCTTCAGCAAGTATTTGGACAAGTTTGTTCTTGTTTTCCTTGATGACATTCTTGTTTATTCTAAGAATGAGGAAGAACACGAAGGGAATTTGAGATTGACATTGCAAGTACTCAAAGAACATCAGCTGTATGCAAAAATTAGCAAGTGTCACTTCTATAGAGATAGAATTCAGTATTTGGGTCACATTATCTCAGAAGAGGGTATATCAGTAGACCCTGAGAAGATTGAAGCCATTATGAACTGGCCTACTCCAAGAAATGTGATGGATGTAAGATATTTTATGGGACATGCAGGATACTACAGGAGATTCATTAAGGGATTTTCCAAAGTTGCACATGCCATCACTTCCTTGCAAAAGAAGGGAGTAAAGTTCGAATGGACTTCGAAGTGTGAAGAGAGCTTCCAACGGTTGAAGAATCTTCTCACTAGTGCACCAGTGCTGAAGGTTACAGATCCAGAGAAATATTTTGTGGTGTGTACTGATGCATGCGGACAAGGGCTTGGAGGAGTCCTTATGTAGGACAACCACATGATATGTTATGAGTCAAGAAAGATGAAAGAACATGAGAGGAACTATGCCACTCATGATCTAGAGCTTGCAGCCATAGTGCATGCTCTCAAGATGTGGAGACACTACTTGATGGGTAGAAGATTTAAACCCAGGACAGACCATTGCAGTCTGAAGTATTTGTTTGATCAGCCTACTCTGAATGCTAGGCAAGCGAGATGGCTGGAATTTTTATGTGAGTTTGATTTCGAAATCAAGCACATCAAAGGAAAGGAGAATGAGGTAGCTGATGCACTTAGCAATAAGGTATAGGAAATGCATGTGGCATCTCTTAGTATTTCCAAGCAGATTTGAGGTAGTAGATTGTTAATCATGTTGCTGAAGATGAATTGTATGAGCAGGTAAAAGAAAAATTGCAGCAGCAAGGTCTTGAGAAGAGGTATGAGGGATATAAATTGGGAGAAGATGGACTTCATACTTATAAAGGTAGAATTTATATTCCCAATGTAGAATATTTGAGGAGAGTTGTTATGGATGAAATCCATGAAACTCCGTATTCGGGTCACCCAGGATACCAGAAGACAATTTCTACAGCTAGAAAGCAGTACTTTTGGCTAGGAATGAAAAAGGACATGGATGAATACATTTCAAGGTGCATGAAATGTCAACAGGTAAAGGTTGAGCATCAACATCCAGCAAGTTTGTTGCAGCCTTTGCCGATTCCAGAATGGAAATGGGAAGTTATTTCCATGGATTTTATTACAGGATTGCTGATGACTTGGAGACAACATGATTCCATCATGGTTGTGGTAGACAAGTTGACAAAGGCAACACATTTTATACCAGTGAAGTCTACGCATAAGACTGATGACATTGCAAAGATATTCATGAAGGATATTTTCAAATTGCATGGATTGCTGAAGGCAATAGTTTCTGACAAAGATGTCAAGTTCACTTCCAATTTTTGGAATGGGTTGTTTGCATATTTGGGTACAAAGTTAAACTTCAGCACTTCCTACCATCCTCAGACAGATGGGTAGACAGAAAGAGTTAATCAAGTGCTTGAAGATATGCTTCGCATGTATGTGATGGACAAACCAACCAAGTGGGAAGATTACTTACACTTGGTAGAGTTTGCTTACAACAATGGACAATAGGAATCCTTGGGGATGAGTCCGTATGAAGCTTTGTATGGAAGAAGGTGTAGGACACCAGCAACTTGGGATAATCCAATGAACAGGGTTGTGCTTGGACCAGAATTGCTCAAGGAAATGGAGCAAGAGGATGTAAATATTAGGCAGAATCTGAAAGCAGCACAGGACAGACAAAAAATCTATGCAGATAAGCATAGGATGAACAGGGAGTTCAGTGTTAGGGATCGTGTCTACCTCAGAGCTAGGGAAAAGAAAAGTTCCTTGAAACTTGGAAGTTGTTCCAAGCTATCACCAAGATATTGTGGGCCGTTTGAAGTGCTTGAAAGAATAGGGCCTGTTGCATATAGACTTGCATTTCCTGCTAGTACTAGAGCTCATAATATTTTTCATGTTTCTTTGCTTAAGAAATATGTACATGATCCTAACCATGTGATAATTGGGATGTGATTCAGGTGGAACCCGAGGGAGAGTTCCAAATCGAGCCAACGCACATCCTCGATAGGAAGGTCACAATGCTCTAGAACCAGGCCACAGGGTAGGTAAATGTGCAATGGGAGCACTATGGACCTGAAGAGGCTACATGGAAGCTGGAGGATGCCATGCGATTGGCACATCCATTTTTGTTCAATCCTATGGAACATTGAGGCGGTACCAGTGTAGCATTTTGTTCAAATTTTGTAGAGCACCGAGGACAGTGCTATTGAAGGGGGAGGGTAATGTAACACCTCATTTTTGACCCCGTTTGCATTAAATATACATGATACATATATTGTAAATAATCATGGTGCAGAGCTAAAGGAAAAGGCCCCACCATTGGTTTGGCTATGTTATGTTTTAGATAGAAATTGTCACTGATGGTATATCAGGACATGCGGCATACATATTAAGTTGTGGCATCATGTAACTATGCATCTTTAATTAAATAACCCAACCAGCTATGTTCACTGCAACCAAATTAAGAAGGGGCATGATTCCTAAGGATAAGGAGGGGGGAATGTTGAATCTTGAGCCATGGGGGAAAGGCCATGTGTCACCACTCTTTTGCTCACCTTCCCTTGTCTCCTCCAACCAGCACCTTAGTTATTCTATTGTTAGTTGGGGCAGCTGTTGGCTAGTAGGAAAACCACTACTACGCCCACTCATGCTCTCTCTTCATGACATGCCTTTTGGGTTGCGGATGGTATATCCACTATCTTGATCGTGAGTCTATTCATTTTCCCCATGCAAGAGTAGAGTTAAAAGAATTACAATCCATTGTGTGGGGGCTCACCCTTTTTCTCTCACACCATTTTTCCAGGGGGTGGTTGTGTTCTTCCTCTGGTTCACGTAGAAATTCTGTGTTGACTCCACCATTTTCAGACTGAGTAATGTTCTGTTTTTTCCATTTTTGAATCATGGCTATGATTTTCATCTACAGTTCTGTGGGTTGCGTCTTTTTCCCTCACGTATAGATTGGGAGCCGGTTCCTTTACCATTTTGGTCGGTGTAAGGTCTCCAATGATTGCATTGGGGATTATGTGTTGTGGGTTCATTGATGTTCGTGGGTTGTTGTTGCCATGATTGCTGGACAGTGTTTTTCCCATGTGATGTTGTAGGTTGCTGTGGAATTATTTTGGCCACGATAGAGCCAATAACGATTCAGGGAGTTGTTTTCCCCTGTTAAAGCTTGAATATCTGTTTTACTGCATGCACACAGTGGCTTTGTCCTCGAACTGCATTGGAGTGGTAAATGAGGGCCTGATGTGCTTTATAAACCTGGTGGTTTTGGAACCACACAAACAGAACTAGTGGGTTGGATTTCTTCTCCATAACCCCTGAATAGCACTGGAAGGGAGATCAAGGTCTAAGGGACTGCATTGTAGAGAAAGTACTGATTTCCTTGCGTTGGGTGTGTGTGGGTGTCATATAAGCCAAGTTGGTTCTAGTGTAGGTTTCCTTAGCTCTTCAATGATCTCACCAGCTTAGCATTTAGCCTTTCCTAGCTCTAGGATGGCCTGATAAACCCAACTTTGTTGGCTTGGCTGATCTGTTGTTCACCTGATAAACCCAATCGTGTTGGTTTGGATGAACTGTGTACCCTTGTGGTGTTGTTATCCTTGGCTATGTGTAAGACTACTAGATCCTTATTCCTTGGGGAATCATGCCCAGCTCGGGCGTGGCAGCATTGCTGAGAGATTAAGGAGCACGCGGGCCTATGGTTGGGTGGAACGTTGCAGTGATGTAGCTGGTTGTGGGACAAGTCCTTATTAAGATAAGTATTCTTTCTTAATTTTTGTCTACAATAGTATTTACTATTAATGAACGATAATGTACATAATGAATGCTGAATTGTATATGAATGCATGTTGTTTTTCTTCTTCTATGTATATGAATGATTAATGCTTCATATTACGTTTTATGTTTTAGGTAATCTTGTTACAGCATTATATGTATGTATGTTCATGTTCATGGGGCTAGATGCCTGGATGATTGATGTATCATAGCATCCTCTTTGCTGGTCAGAGGGTCAAGGACGTTACACCAAGTCTCAACATTAAAGCGATTATGCTTCCTTGTGCAAGCTTTGACCACTGGCCTCTATCCCTCACACTGGATATAAATTATCAACCCAAAATTATGCCCTTTTGGTTTGAAAAATCCTTGCTCAAACATTGTAATGTTTAGGCTAATATTAATAGCTAGTGAGCATAGCTTTCCAACCCTCAAGGATCCAATATATATTTCTTTCAAAAAAATCAGAGAGTATTCAATGCAAGCTCAAATTATGGAACAAAGAAACATTTGGCAATATCTTTGACTCCAAAAAAACTGTAAATCCAAATGGAGAAACTTAAAAAAAAATATTGGAAGGAAGATCTAAGTAGAATAATAAGGAGCAATTTCTCATTCTATCCCAATTTGACCAAGGAATTGACCGAAAGCTATTCTCTAAAAGTGAAAATTGAGAATCAAGTAGCTAAAAGAACGGGGGAAACACACTAAACTATTTAACAAGTCTCTGATCCAAGATAGGCATCATAATCAAATTAACTCCTTCAAATATAGCCAAGGAAACAATCATGTAAAACACAAGGATATCGAAAGGGATCTCAAAGGATATTTCAGTCTCTCATTTCTAAACCGCCAATTGATTGGGAAGAATAAATTGAGCAGATCACCCAACGCATTCCTAAATTAATCTTGGATGGTAAAGACAATTATCTTCTCAGTCAAATAATTCAAGAAGAGGAAGACAAAGAGGTCAATAAAATGCCATTTGGTAAGTTTCCTAGACCAGATGGATTCACACTTGATTTCTTCCCCTCTTGCTAGGAAACAATCAAACACGATCTTAGAGAGGATGTTGAAGATTTTAGAAATTTTTTTTAAGTGATTCCAACCCTTAAATCTAATTTTCTCATTGGCATACCCAAAGAATCCTAAGACAATGAACCTAGCCATTCTCTCCCCATATCTCTTTGCAACATGATCTACAATATTATCACCAAAATTATAGCTAATCGACTCAAGCCTTTTCGTCCCTCACTTATTTATGAAGATAATTCTAGGTATATCAAAGGCCACCAAATCCTATATGACATCATCCAAGATCATGAAACTATCTATTCCATGAAATATTTAAATAAAATAGGCATGATCATAAACCATGATATGTCTAAATCCTTTGATCCTCAATAATGAAAAATGAAGCTCATTTCTAGAACTATGATCCATTGCACGTTATTTGTCTCAAATATATTCAAAGAAGGATGGTTAGCAAGCGATTTGGCTCTGGAGGATAGGTAGAGAAAGGGGATCGATGAGGCCAAGTTGGCATATGATTTAGTCATTGGATAAGTGTCAAGAAGGAGACCATAGCTTCCATTTCTCCCTTCCTCTAGTGAATTCCCATGAAAATTCTAAAGGAATTCAAAGAGGATGAAATATGGGTTAAGAAAGAGATGGAGCTCATGGATGTGGGGGGAATTCAAGCTTGGATACCCATCATGGGTAAGTATAGGACCAAAGATACCAAATATCTTCAAACTATGTTATTCTATTGGAATACCAAATACTTCTTTAAAAGGTTTGTTTGTACCATAAATAGGCAAAGAAATATATGAACTTCTTCAAAACCATGAATTATAGGACCAAGTAAAGGAGATGAACATCAAGATCAGTCTAATTGTTAGAGAAACTATAACGACTACCAATAATTTTTTTTGGAAAGCAACTATAACTTTATATGGAGAAATTGCGCAACCGATATTTTTTATGAAAAAGTTGAATTACACAACTTATTAACCTACATCTCTTGCATGAGCTAATTATAAAATTGAATTTATTTTTAACTACAAGTTACATGAAATGGTTTGATTTATGCATTTAATCTAATATAACATTTTTATCTCCTCATATCTTGACACAACTATGGTTATTGATTATGTGGATCTTGTTATTGTAACTATTAAACTTGCAATGGTTTATATTTTCTCGCAGGTCTATATGCGACGCTATAGAACATTTGTGTTATTGCAGAGTTAATATACCCCTTAGTAATATGTGTGTGTTTATGTATACATTTATACTTTTATATTCTAGATTAAGTGATTCATATGCAAGACTCTAGCCCAATAATGGTCAATGAATCAAACTATACACCATGCATGAACCCACCAAACATATCGATCATCGATCTCCATAACTACACTACATGCTCCACAATTTTTTTTATATCAAGTGTAATTTCCCAAGGGTTAAATCCAAAATTTCATTCCCATTACAAAACAACAAACCCATGCACAATCCCACAAGGCATGACCTTGCACTGTGTTACTTCCTATAGTAAGCCGAATGCACTAAGTTATTCCATGCCACCAATTCGTATGTATAGTTCCCAAGGGTGAAACACATGGTGTTAACCTGAGTATTGGTCAAAACCTTACCACTTTTAATACCCACACTTAGTGCACAATAACGAGGTAACAACTTGGTATTATGGATATATGAATTTCATGTTTATGGGTGTTAAATGTGCACAAAGTTCCTACATGGGAAACTTTCCATGATTTCAAGGATGAGGTGGAAGATATGCAACATAATGTGCTATGGAAGCCTGTAAAAATAGTATGTTGTACTCCACAGTTAACACATGAATGGATTGGCAGTTGAATTTTAGAGTTCTCTGATCCATTTCATTGTAATTATTTATCATCGCAAGATGTTTCCATTCATAAAGTGAGGGTTTGATGAGCGCCATAGTGTACCTTAAACTCCCTCCCAGTTTTAGTTGGTGTTGGCATCAATGCCCAAGGGGGAGATTATTGAACTTTGGTATTGTCATTGATTTCAAACAATAAACATGTTGATACATGTTGATATTATACAACAAACATGCTGATGAATGTCATACATAAATCATGATGCCTTGAATATTATTAAACTTAGATGTTACATGAATTGATGATGTTGAGTAAGAAGCCAATTTAAAGGAATATATAAAAGTGTGTGCAAGTCTTAGAAGTACATCAGGTAATTGTTCTCTATGTAAGTGACACTAGTTTGAAGAAGTAAATAAAGAATAAGTGTGAAATTTTTTGGAAGTGCATAAATCCCACCAAGACATGGGACCCATATGCGCAAATACCACCAAGTCATTGGACTCAACTGTGCAAAATCCCACGAGGATGAATTATAAAAAAAGATACACCAACGAAAGATAAAATGAGGTGGTTATCTTGACCAAGAAGTAAGGAAGCACTGACATCACACACTCAAAGTAATCTCAACATGTGGACACATCTCTTGAGAAAAGATAGTATAAATAAGCAAGATATGGAAATGTTGAAGTAAGCTTGAAGATGAAGAAGATGTGATATTTTGAATTGGAAAGATTCTAATTCTGGGATATCATTGACTTGTTGATCTGTAATATGTATGTACAATAGAGAGTGGAATTAAAAAAAAAATGAAGAAGAGAAGCAGAAAATGCACAATTTAGAGATTCCCAGTATTGAGATGTGTGAAGAGAATACACATTAGAAGACTCATCTTGCAGAAGTTGCAAGTGTTGACATTGTAGATTGCAGAAGGTGTATATTGCATATTGAAGAAGTTATAGATTATTTTTAATAAATTAAATTGTTGAATATGCAAATCGTAGATCTTGAAGTTACATAGAAGTCGTAGTTCACAAATCACATAGATAACAAAAGTTGTAAAGTGCTTATATTGCAGATTCTAGGAGACATGATTCAAGGTGAAGTCACAAATAATATATTGTTAATGAAGTAGATGCTAATTGCAAATCAAAGAAGATGATGATCATAGATATCAAAAGTCATAGTTATGTTATAATTTATCTACATTTCAGGGTGGTGGGAAGGGGAAAGGATATGGAGTCATAGCCTCCTTCCAGTTGGTGCTGGAGAAAACAAAACAAGGAGGTTCAGATTATTTTCAGTTGGTGTTGAAGAACAAGAAGATTAAATCACAATATACATTTAGGTTGGTGCCTTAGAACTACAAGTTGGTGCTTGCACAAAAGGACTGATATCCATTCAGGTTAGTTCCTGGAACTAGAATATTGGTGCTTGTGTAGAAGATTGAAGTCCTTATATGTTAGTGAATGTAATCAGCAAGTTGGTGCTTGCATGCGGGATTGGTTTCTGAGTGAGTTAGTTTTCACATTTGTAGATTGGTGTCTCATATCTATGTAATCAATTTTTACACACACACACACACACACACACACACACACACACACACACACATGTGTGTGTGTGTGTGTGTGCATACTTTACAAATTATTTGTGCAATGGTGTCTTTCACTATCTTAACAAAACGATTTTTGAAGTATAATTTGCTAAAGTAGAAATAGTGTAATATACACTTTATACTGATTCACCCCTCGGTCTCAATATAAAAGGAATTCCAATAGAATATTGTGATATTCAAGTGTTAAAATGTAATAAAGCAAGTTTATTACGCATATGTTGTTGAACTTAAGTAGACATGCACATGTGCATTTTATCCTTTGGATTGGAGAAACATTGTATCTGGTTGTTGTAGCGCACAAGTGTGTAAGAAAGAAAAATATTATTGAACAGATTTCAAGATGGTGATGATCATATAGTTGTCATCGAAATCCATTAAAGGTGACCGAAACTCAAAAATAAAGTTGATATTGGTAGAGGAAGTTGGAAGCTAAAACCAAGGTCTGAAAAGATTACTACACTAAGGATGGCATTTTATTAAGTGGGGGAGGATGTGATGTCCCTCATTTCTCACCATGTCATTGTAATGCAAAATTAAATGTCATGTATTTATGTATCGATTTGTGGCTTGGAGCTCAAGAACAACAGGATTTGAACCCGAAATCCGACGTCAGAATATGACATCATCCGACATTTCGTACGGATGTGTCAGACAACAATAACTGAAAATAATGCCGATAAAAAATGTTTTATAGCGCCGTCGAATATTCGACACAAAAGGTGTCGGATATCCGACCCCTAGAGTGTCGCATATCTGACCCTTAAGCATCAGATCTTTGACGATCGGATGTCAGATATCCGACGGTATGGTGTCGAATAACCAATGGTCTATGAAACCAATAGTGTTGGATCTCCGACCCCTTAGCGTCGGAGATCCGACGGGATGTATAGGTTTTTTTTTAAATGTAAGGTTTACATGATTTTAAATTTATGGTCCCATATTTTCAACGGTAACTATGTTCAAGGTGTCGAATATTCGACGCATGGCCATTATAAATATAAATTGTTTAAAACATTTTGACATGTTTTTTGTAGAAGCAACGGATGATTTGAAAAAAATATTTGTTGCTCGACGGACGTTTTCAGGAATTGTTTTATTCTTCAACGAGCGATTGTGGGAATTTTTTTTTTCATTGATAGACAGTTTGCCGAGAATTTTTTATTCTTCGACTTCTCTACATTTGACAAAATGTTGATGTGTGGAACTTGATTTTTTAAGACAACTAGTTATATTCATTAACGAAGTTTGTGACAAAATGTCAAATAGAAATATTCTGGATCCAAACGAAGACAACCGACAATTGCTTGCTAGACTATGGGATGCGGCAAAACAAAGGGGTGATGGAAAATGTTATTGTCCATGTAATCAATGCAGGGGATTTAAGAGGAGAATAATATTGATATGAACAACCACAAAACATTGCAGGGAACATGGACACACTGAGGGGGGGAACGAATATCGTACATTTGTAGGTTTAGCATTATAAAGTTTATTATATTCATTTTTTTTGGTAATTGTATGTATTATTTTTATTTTTAATATAATAATGCATATCTATTGATGTTTTCATGTATTTATATTAAATGAAAGACACCCTACAGCATATTGTCTAGAGGAAGTGCTTTTAGAACAAGTTCAGGATCAAGATCATGGAGCGTGTATGTTTAATGGAGAACAAGTGAATGATCATATTGAACAAGATGATCGTACTGATAATGTAATTGAAGATGATGGTACAAATACATTAATCCATGATTCATTTAACGTTAGAATGGATGAAGACAATGACGTCGATAATGAAAATGATGATGAATTTGATGATGTTCACAATATACCTCTTCTTGATAAGGCATATAAACCCCTTTATGAAGGCTCCAAAACAAATATTCTCTCTACTGTATTGTTGATAATGAACTTGAAGGTTATGAATGGTCTTTCAAACATTGCAATCACATGGATGCTAAGGTATGTAAAATAATCCATCACATATATAGGATCGTGATAAAGTTTATCTGTATTCCTATAATAATTGTATTGTTAACTCATTATTGATCATCGTATGGATGAAGCGTGTTTCGTTAATATTATTTATTTATTAGATTAACAAATTTTTTTATTTTTTTGTAGCTTGATAGTTGAATTTTTGTTACCACCATCAAATATTTTACCTTACACATATCGAGATTTATCTTCCATCATGAAAGAGATTGGAATGCATTATGAAGAAATTCATGCATGCCCCGATGACCATGTTATATATTATAATCAGCATGACTTTGCAACAGAATGTCCAGAATGTCATGTAAGTAGATATTTTACAGATAAAGTAACAAAAAGGGTGCCTCAGAAGGTTCTTCATTATATTCCCGTAATTCCATGTTTGTAACGACTGTTCAGGTGCAAAAACATAGTGCAATTTATGGATTACCATTCTAGGAACAGAAGTCAAGATGATGTTATCCGAATTCTTGCAGATGGTTTTGCTTTTAGAGATATGGAGGAAAAGTGGCCTCACTTTAAAGAAGAACCACTTAATATTAGGATTTCTTTGGCAGTCGATGGTGTTAATCCATTTTCACAGAGGAAATCCATTTACACGACGTGGCTTATTTTTGTTATCAACAATAAAATTCCTCCATGGTTGTCAATAAAGAGGGAGCACATAATGTTATCGATGATTATTCCAGGTTTTTTTGTCAAAAACTGTTTTATCTATAATGTAGTTGCAGTGGCATCTCATTTGTCGCATTATGTTTCTTAATTTCATATATTTATCTATTATTTTACTCTTTTGCATGGTTTATATATCTTAATGGTTCTCATAATGATAAATTTTATATGTACTTCAAATGAATCAAGTAAGTTCCAAGTCGAAGATATGAATGTATACATCGAACCTCTTATAGATGAGCTACTAAAGTTATGGAATGGCATAACTATGTATGACGTATCTAGAACAATATGACAAAGGCAATTTTAATTCCATGCAATCGTTGTATGGACAATACACGATGCCCCTAGGTTAACTTGATTTTGTGGTTTGTAATTTTAAGTTCCACTTTAATTTGCATTTAATGATATGGAATAGTTAGAATAGTTTATATATGAATATACTTGACATAGATATTCCATATCTAAATATTGTAGGTCTTTAGACAAAGGGTAAATTTGCATGTCCATTTTGTGGTCCTACGATAAAATCTCGTCGTTCAAAAATCTTAAGAAAGGAGGTGTTTGATGAGTATAGGAATTTCCTCTCTAAGAATCACAGGTATAGAACAACTAAAAAAAACCTTTTCAATGGGAAGCAGGAGACTGCATTAAAACCACGGAGAATGAAACCTCACCTTTGGAAAATGCAATACAATAGAAATCATCATCATGGTATGTATGGATCATCGTATATGAATTGTTATGTATTTTAATTTTTATTGTGAGTTGTTTACTGTAGTGTTCATATTTGATTTATGATGTAATTTATTTATAAACTAATATTCATGATGTCCATCATGATGATGAAGGAATTAATGGGCTTCCATGAGAAATGAAAAGTCATCCTATTCAATTCAGTAGGTTTCCCTACTATGAGCACCTACAAATTGCTCATTTGTTTGATACAATGCATATTGATTACTGAAAATTTATGGCAACTACTAGAGCTAAGGAGGGAGAAAGATAAAGTTGTGAAAGCTTACAAAGACATTCAAGAAAGAAACCATGCAATGAAATACGTCATCCAATTTCATACCAATGGAGAACAAGTTAATATAAACACAACTCCATGGATGTTTACAGAGCAACAAAGCAATGTTGTCAAAGAAGTAATGCGGAAAATTAAATTTCCCACTGGATTTTATGCAAAATTGAAGAATATCATAACCAAAAAAGGTGATTTTGTGGGGGTCAAAACACATGATTGGCATGTCTTCATCAAGGTAATTATTGTTATGTCCATATAATTTTTTTTTGTCAATTTATTGCATATTTTTTTTCTTGTTTGTATACTCTTTGTTTAATAAATGGCGTGGTTTGTATATTGATACAGTATGTTCTACGTCTCTCTCCCCTAGACAACTTCAACAACAATCTCAAAAAAGTTATATATAATCTTGGTAAATACATGAGGTAACTAGCGATTAATTGCATATGCTTAGTGTTTCTTTAATTCTCCATATAATTTATATTTGTTTTTTTTGTGCACTATTTCAGCATATATTGTAATTTAATGTTTATTTTTGTTAAATATCGTTATTGGTTTGTGTCACTTGTGGATGGTTGACATCTAAAGAAATCCATAAAGAAGATATAAAGTATTGGAGGAGAGAAATTCCTCATCTCATGTGTGAAATGCAAAAGCATCTACCATCGGCATTTTTCAATGCACAGGAACACTACCACTCATACACCAAGTTGAGGAGATTGAGTTGTGTGGACCTATGCACTCAAGGTCCATGTGCATGGTTGAGAGGCACTTGAAATTTATGAAGGGCTTGGTGAGACAACGAGCACATGGGGAGGGTTCTATGATGGAAGGATATACGGTATACCAAAACATGTTGTATGTTAGTGAATATCTTCCTATTTTAGCGTCAAATCTCAATTTACGTCGCATTTGTGATCCGGACTCCAATAGCAAATTTGAAGGGGAGAAACTGAAGGGGAAAGGTAGATTGAGGAAGCTGAAAGGTAATTATTAGCTAGTGGATATTTATTATATCCTTCATATTCTAATTGTATTTTCTAGTCATAATTGCTTCGATTAAGAGCATATACTTTGTTCAAGATATTTACACCTTTCTTTCATTTTAATGGTTATTGTCATTAAACAGTTGGTCGAGAATGGGATGCAATTCATTTATACATCGCAAACAATCTTGACTGGATGAAGGTATGGATTGAATGATACAAACAATCGGGTCATGGAATATCATGGGAATGTGTGGCTTCATTGGTAAAAGCAACATAATGCAATGGAGATAGAAATCTAACAGAAAGGGAAATCGATTTGGCATATGGTGTAAAATATAAAATGGCAAGCATATAATTAATCAATCCCTCTAAATCTTTTATTTTGCAAATTACATTTTGACGTACATGTTCTTCTTTTCCATGTATTGCTGCATAAGGACTGAATGGTTGTGTAATCTTTTTGTGTATTGATTATTGTAGGTAAAACACCAAAAGGCTATGGTCTGCAATGGAGGGAGATATCAGATCAAAAAATTGGATGAAACAAAGAAAACATCAGATTCTGGGGTATCGGCTGTCTTTCAAGTTATCAATGTTTCATCTAGAACTAACAGACATCCAGAAGTCTCAGAAAATTGATACTATGGGTATTTGGAAGATATTATATAGTGTGACTTTAAATCCTTTAAGGTAGTTCTATTCGTTGTCAAATGGTACAGGTTATAATTGAATCAACGTGATCCTGATATAACTATTATTGAACATGATAATGGATTTAACATGGTAAACACAAGGTTGTTTGAGCCAAGAATAGATCCCTATGCTCTTCCAAGCCAATGTGAACAAAAATTTTACTCAGAGGTTCTAGGTAAAGTAGGCTGGTCATTTGTTGTGAGACATGATCCAAGGGGAAGGTCGGTAAAGTATAACCTAGACGATGCTAATGAAGAGGGTTCTCTGGAAGAAGGATACGATGATGTAGAGCATGATCAACATGATTTAGATGATGATGATGATCTAGCAGAAGATGTACTCCAAGAAGCAGTTGAATCCGATGATGTAGAAAACAATGCCGATGAAAGTTATACCGATGATGACACGATGAGCATAACTGATGATGATGACGATGATGATATGGCCAAACCTTACAATCTTGACTCTGGATCTAATGCTACAGATGATGACTTAGATGAAGAAGACGATGACATGGATGAAGAAGACAATTACTTATCCTCATGATTGTTTTCATCATCATTATCAATATTGTCATCATTTTCATCAAAATCATAATTATTATCATTGTCGTAATCTTCGTTGTCATCAAAATAATAATTATCATCATCGTCGTCATCATCATTGCCATCATCATGATCATCTTCATTGCCATCATCATCATTAAAATTAAACCTAGATCAAATTAATTACTTCGTATCATCATCATCACTATTTTTAGCATCGTCATCGTTGTTGTCATATCATCTTCATATCGTCTTCATCATCATATCATCTTCATCACCGTCATCCTCATCAACATTATCATCACCAACATCATGATCTTCATCATAATTGATGAAGATGACATCATTATCCTCATGATCATTGCCATCATCATTATCAATATTGTCATCGTTGTCATCAAAATCATAATTATCATCATGGTCATCGTCTCCATCATCATTAAAATCATAATTATCATCAGCATCTTCATCATCGTCGTCATCAATGTCACCATCATCATCATCTTCATCACCATCATCATCATTAAAATTAAACCTAGATCAAATTAATTACTTCATATCATCGTCATTGTCATCTGTAGCATTGTCATCATCATCGTCATTATCAACGATGAAATATAATGAAAGGTAAATATTTAATTAGACCTATTCTTTTATCTTATTTCTTTTTAAAAACAGTTACGAACATCAGCATCATCATCATCATCATGTGGATCATCACCGTCATCATCCTCACCATCCTCATGATCACCATCCTCAACATCATCATCATCATGATCATTTTCATCATATATGATGATGATGAACATCATCATCATCATAATTATCACCCTCATCGTCATCTTCATCATCATCGTCGACGTCGTCTTCATCATCATAACCATCATCATTGTCATCATCATTATCATTGTCATTGTTGTCATCAAAATCATCATTATCATCATCGTGGTCATCGTCGTCATCATCATCGTCATCATCATCATCATCATCATCATCATCATCACCATCATCATAGCATGAAGATTAGTTTTTTAAAACACTAATATCTTGATAGTGTGAGTTAATTATATTGCCAAATACTATAGATAAATATTAATTTAAAGTGATTTATGCCTAAACCTTTATCATTTGATAATGCACATAAGTTACATCGTAGTTAGTAACACACATGGTTTTCTTTTGACATGATATTTGCTAATAAAATAAAGTGATTATAGCTATAAATATTTAATTTTATTTATATTTGAAATATTTAATTTCCATAAAATATTTTATATGTAATTTTAGCATTTATCATTATATTTTTGATTTGAATGTTTTAAGTTTATTTTTTAAAAGTATTTAATTTAAATAAGATATTTATATAGAATAATGTAGTTAGCAAAATTGATGTCAAATTTTTTTACTTAGTTTATTGCTATAATAAAAAGATCTCAATGTTAAGAATGTAGAACATAACATTAATGTTTTTTTTAATCTTTTACATACCTTATGGCTCACAAAAAGATATCAGATTCAAATTTTTTCATATATGTTTGATCTTACCGCAACTTTAAAGTTTGGTGACAAACATCAAAATCATTTTAGCTATTTAGACTTTGTTAAATTGCCACAACAATGTCTTCTTAAGTCATTTAAATGTTGTCATTCAACCCACCAAAGTTTGAATCTCCTAATTGTTTTCATTCCACCCACCAAAGTTTGAGTCTCCTCGATAGCATATTTGTGCCTTATAGCTATTAAATAAGATATATGTCAAGGTTCTTAGTAACATCATCATGTTCATCATCATCATCATCATCATCATCATGATGTTCATCATCAACAACATCATGTTCATCATCATCATCATCATCTTCATCATCATCATCATCATCTTCATGAACATCATTATCATGTGGTTCATCATCATCATTATCCTCACCATCCTCATCATCATCATGAACATCATCATCATCATCGTCATCATCATCATATTCATCATCATCAACATCATCAACATCAACATCAACATCATCATCATCATCATCATCTTCATCATATTCATGAACATCATCATCATGTGGTTCATCATCATCATCATCCTCACCATCCTCATTGTCATCATGAACATCATCATCATTATCATCATCATATTCATCATCATCAACATCATCTTCATCATCATCATCATCATCATCTTCATCATCATCTTCATCAACATCATCATCTTCATCATCATCTTCATCAACATCATCATCATCATCTTCATCATCATCAACATCATCATCAAACACATCATCATCATCATCATCATCAACATCATCATCATCAACATTGTCATCATCACACATCATCATCATCATCTCTATCATACATCGTCGTCGTCATCATCATCATCACCATTCTCATCATCATCATCATCATCATGTTCATCATCATCAACATCATGTTCATCTTCATCATCATCATCATCATCTTCATCATCATGTCATCATCATCATCATCATCTTCATGAACATCATCATCATGTGGTTCATCATCGTCATCATCATTATCATCATTTTCATCATCATCAACATCATCATCATCATCATCATCTTCATCGTCATCATCATCATCATCATCATCATCATCATCTTCATCATCCTCAACATCATCATCATCACCAACATCATCATCCTTCAACATCATGATCATCCATCATCATCATCATCCTCGTCATCATCATCATCACTGACAACATCATCGCCATTGACAGCATCATCAACATCATGATCATGATCATCATCAACATGGTTATCATTTTCATCATTTCATATGATATCAAGATGGTCATCACCATCATCATCATCATCTTCATCATCATAATTGTCGTCATCTTCATCATCATCATCATCATCATCTTCATCTTCATCATCAACATCATCTTCATCTTCATCCTCATCTTCATCATCATCATCATCATCATCATCATCATCATCACCATAATGATCGGTGTCATGGATAACATCATGATCATCATCGACATCATCATCATCAGCGACATCCTCATCCTTATCATCATAGATTCACTGCACACATAAAGACTCACATAGATACACCCCCCCTCTTTGTATATAAAAAATAATAAAACATGGTATATATATATATATAAAATAAATCATAAATTAATTAATTAATTAAAACATAAAACAATATATATAAATAATAATAAAACTATTATTTATAATATATATATATATATAACAAAAACATAAAAGCACAAAAAAACACTAACCGTGGTGCGCTATTTTCCTTTCAGCTTCATGAGAAATCTTCTTCTGTGCATCTCGTTAGGTACTTGTGTTCAGTGATCACGAGAAAGCTTTCCTTTGTGCTGTGCATCTCGTTGGGTGCTTGTTGTTCAGTGATCAAGGGTCAATCTACCCAACTTGCCAGAGAACAATATCGGTGGGAGCAACGATTTGGACAGTGGGAGCAATGATTTGGACCGTCCACGAAGAGTAAGGAGAGTGGATAATTGTGGTTTTGTAGAGGACAAGGAGGCCAATTTTCAGTCAAGACAATGGATCCCAAAATTGTGAGTATTGTGCCCTAATTCATGTCTATTTTTAAATTGTTAATATAGTCTTGCAAATCTCCAGGGTTTCTTAGCCAATAGAGGAAAGGCAGAGGCTATTAGAGTAGGCTTAGACCCAGGTTGTGTAGGGTTGGTACGTCTCAATCCTGCATTCTCAATTTAGGCTTTGGATAGAGAAAACCCTAGTTTTTATGGGGTCGAATGGTCCTCACTCTATCATCCAATGGTGATGCGTTCCTTCTCACTCAGTTATGGTGAACAGGATCTTGTGCGGGTGAGCAATTAGACACCTCATTTATATACCTTGCCTACTTGATTACTTTACTTTTACCAACAACCCAAAGGGTCTCTGTCTATACTACTTGATTCTTCACCAACTCGAATCCTTCCTTATCAGCTTTCGAACGTGGGTTTTCTTCGTTGTGCATGCATTTACATTGATCAACTAATGACAGACCCAATTTGACAGTTTCAACTAACCCACATTTGACCCATATTGGTTGATATGGATTCTGAAGTCTGGCCAATTTGAGCGTTACAATTAGTGGATGAACCCATCACATTTTGGTTCGCATTCAAATTGGTTTGATTGTTTTTATATGAGTTATCTCAGCAACCGGTTCCCAAATAAGCTATTAAGCCGACCCCAACCAAATGAGATGCTTAAGGGAGGTTTAGAAAAGGATTCGAGTTCCACCATAGCCGCGATAGTTAGATTTTTTTTGCTCACATGTATGCTCGGTCCGTTGGAGAAGGATGAAAATCGGTTGCTTCCCCGAGCAGGATTGTTGAGCCATGTTTTGTTATAAGCAAGAAACTAGAACGTAACACCTACATAATTGAAGATCATTATAAAATCCCTAGGTTAGAAAGAAACTCGAACCTAACCCAATATTTTCCAAATTGTAGTGACAATAGGGGTTTGCCAGAATTCTGCCAAATGTTATGGATTTCTTCTTTAAAGTGTTTTATTATAGAAACCTTATATTAGAAAGAAACTCGAACCTAACCCAGTAATTCCCAATCTCTAAACACCATGAGAGCTTGGACTATACAATATATTTTCATTAAGTGATTGAATGAAGTAATCCACTTAAAATAACTATTTTTCCAAAATATTAAATTGTTTTCTACATACCTGTTAATATCATCATCAAACAAAACTGTCCATGAGGACAAAGTTTAAGAACTTTGTCCACATGAACTATGTCTCACAAAAGATAACAAGTGTTCAGCCAAGCAACGGTGACGATTTGTGGTATTATGCACCACAAGTTTGCAATGTTGCAACCTAATGAAACATAATACCATGAGTCATCACCATTATTAGCCAACACTTATTAGCTATTTTAGAGTTACTGAATTGAAAGTGGCTAAGTCAACACAAAAAGAAAGGTAATAAGTTTGACTAAATAAACTATTTTGATAATTGTACCTACATCTTCTACTACATGCATTTCTTGCATGCCTCACATATCTTGACGTAATAGCAACATTATTATCATTGGTATGTGTACCTTCTCTCACTGACGGTCTTCTTCCTATTTATTCTCCAAAACAACTATATTATAGGGCCTTTTGGCATGACATTGTTTTGCATGCAACTTTTATTTTGTCAATCTTAGAAAGAAACTCGAAACTAACCCAATATTTTCCAAATTGTAGCGACAACAAGAGTTTTCCAGAATTCTGCCAAATGTTATGGATTTCTTCTTTAAGGTGTTTTATTATATAAACCTTATATTAGAAAGAAATTCGAACCTTACCCAGTAATTATCAAGCTCTAAACACCATGAGAGCTTGGAGTATACAATATATTTTCATTAAATGATTGAATGAAGTAATCCACTTACAATAACTATTTTTTCAAAATGTTAAATTTTTTTCTACCTGTTAATATCATCATCAAACAAAACTGTCCACATAAACTATATCTCACAAAAGATAACAAGTGTTTATCCAAGCAACGATGACGATTCCTGGTATTGTGCCTCACAATTTTGCGATGTTGCAACCCCATGAAACATAATACCATGAATCGCATTATTAGCCAACACTTATTAGCTATTTTAGAGTTAGTGAATTAAAAGTGGCTAAGTCAATGCAAAAAATAAAGGTAATAAGTTTGACTAAATAAACTATTTTGATAATTGTACCTACATCTTCCACTACATACATTGCTTGCATTCCTCACCTATCTCGATGTACTATCAACATTATTATTATTGGGATGTGTACCTTCTCTCATTGACAGTCTTCTTCCTATTTATTCTCCAAAAAAACTATATTATAGGGCCTTTTGGCACGACTTTGTTTTGCATGCAACTTTTATTTTGTCAATCTAGCATAACTAACGCATCGAACCTACAAACATACTATCAAAACAATAGAATATTAGTTTGGGATACTATATTTTTCCATTTAGTGATCCAGTACCTTCTGTAATACCTTCAACCCTTCAAAAGATAGGGGATAAGAGAAGGTACATGTAATACCTAACAAGGAGAACCTAGATAATTCCTATAAAAGAGTGATTAATGGTGAGGATAAAAAATAGCTTCACCTTTGAATTGCTTCAATAGCCTATAAATAGTAAAGAATACCTACTCTATAAATATCATTTCACGAAATAAAACACACCATAATCCACGCGTAATTTGATAAATGAATGGAAATAACTATCAATGGGCAATAATAATAATAATAATAATAATATACCCATAGATCTTAGTTTAGGGATATATTGAGGTTTATACCACATATTTGATAGTGTATGCATCCAATACTTGCTAGTTACTTGATCACTATTATCAATTGATATTCCATCACTCTTATTGGTAACTCCAATTTTTTCACATTTCTAGTAACCTACAAATTCCAAACTCTTTGTTTTCATGGAGTTTTTGTGAGGTTATGGGTGCAAATATAGTGGATATTGGCATCCTAAGGTTGAAAATTAGCATCCTAAGGAGCGCTAAGCAAGATACAACACTTTGTAGTAAATCGAATGAGTAGAGATATAATGTCTACAACATTTTGCATACATCCTTACTTGAATGATGTTAGTTCTTGGCGATCATGTATAGTGGATTTTTTTACCACTTCAGTGCTACTCTGTAGTGCATATATATATATATATATATATATATATATATATATATATATATATATATAATCCATGGTGGTGAAGAGCGGACATTTCACTTGAATGATGTTTGGGTCTTGAAGCAAGTACTAGGTTTTTTTATGTCCTCCACTTTTTATTTGATGATTTTATTCCAATTTTCATCGTGTCTGATTTTTTTTTGCCCCTCTTACAATTAACACAATAAGATGACCTTTGTGGTTTAGACAGTTGGTTAGCTTTAGAATTATTCCCTGGTGTGAGTGGCATTTGATGTTTCCTTTTCCTTTTTCCATCCCTTGGTTTCATCAAATCATTGAGGAAGGCATGATATAGTTAATTTAAGAGCCTTTTGATTTGTGCGAATAGTCTTTTTTGGTTCTTTC
>LPNX011028431.1:73960-110031 GCA_001517045.1 Pseudotsuga menziesii
TGGTGTGAGTGATATTTAGCGTTTCCTTTCCCTTTTTCCATCCCCTTGGTTTCATCAAATCATTGAGGAAGGCATGATATGGTTAATTTAAGAGCATTTTGATTTGTGGGGTATAGTCTTTTTTGGTTCTTTCTAATATTGGATTTCCTTAGGGTTGCCTTAGGGTTGAAAATTAGTATGGGAAAACAAGTTAGCGTTGCCTCAAGGTTGGAAATTAATATGGGAAAACAAGCGTCATCAAGACAAGCTAAAAGGAATAAATCAACAAATATTACAGACTACTATAAATGTATTTAAAACATTCTTTTCATTCTTGAACGTGACAAGTAGCAGATTTGGAAATGTCTACTCTTCACCACCATGGATTATATATGATTGTTGTAGGTTACCACTAGGAAAAATGCCTCTAAAGTGTTGGCTTATGCACTATAGAGTAGCACTCATGAAGAGGTTAAAACATCCACTCTACAGGATCTCTAAGAACTCAACATCATTATTTGTCCATTACTGGAAAGGCATTGTACTAGAATATTTTCCTGGACTTGTTGATTTCACGGTGAAGTTGAATGTAAATTATAAACAGACAGGAGCACTAAGCAAGCTACAACACTTTGTAGTAAATTGAATGAGTAGAGATATAATTTCTGCAGCATTCTGCATACATCCTTCACTTAAATGATGTTAGTTCTTGGCCATCATGTATAGTGGATGTTTTAACCTCTCTAGTGCTACTCTGTAGTGCATATACATATATATATATATAATCACACACACACACACACACACACACACACACACACACATATATATATATATATCTAATCCATGGTGGTGAAGAGCGGACATTTCACGTGAATGATGTTTGTGTCTTGAAGCAAGTACTAGGTATTTTGATGTCCTCCATTTCTTATTTGATCATTCTATGCCAATTTTCACCGTGTTTGATTTTTGTTTGCCCCTATTACAATTAACAAGATAAGATGACCTTTGTGGTTTATACAGTTGATTAGCTTTAGAATTATTCCATGGTGTGAGTGATATTTGATGTTTCCTTGCCCTTTTTCCATCCCCTTGTTTTCATCAAATCATTGAGGAAGGCATGATATGGTTAATTTAAGAGCCTTTTGATTTGTGGGGTATAGTCTTCTTTGGTTCTTTCTACTATGGGATTTCCTTAGGGTTGAAAATTAGTATGGGAAAACAAGTTAGCATTTCCTTAGGGTTGAAAATTAATATGTGAAAACAAGCATCATCATGAATATACATACTAGATTGGCATAAAACTTTGTTTCATAGAGCAGTATGGGTGAACAATAGAAGACTACACATAAATGATAAGTTAGGGATAATATTCATTATAAAAGGACCTTTGGGTAGGCAAAACAAAGCATTAAGTCATCCTCCATTGGAGTCCTTCAACAATTCATCTTGATCCCCTTCATTCGTAGGTCTCAAAATATTTACTTTGGGAACAAAGTACTTATACAGTTCAATCAAATCCATCAGTTGTGCAAGATGCTGAAAGTAAGGATATTGTTTCATGTTTCACTTTTGTTGTCAAAAGGAATACTGAAAAGTTAGGAAGTACCAAAGCTAGTCATTATGTGCACGTGGAATTAATGTAGGGAGAGAATTCATGTCTACTTTTTTGTTCTTGAATGGGAGCAATGATGAAACCACAATAGTGGTTTATAGATGGCAATCATGTAATGGAAATCACAGGGAAACTATCCAACATTGGGAAGAATTGTTGCACTGACAGGGGCCCTTCATGCAGAACAAACTTTGTATTTTAGGGCCAACTGGGGTTGTTACTGTTAAATTTTAATATTCTTAGCTAAGAAATCAATACTTCATTTCATTTTCATAACAAAAGCATATAAACAGGATCACTGAAAGATAGACAAGCACAACCATACAAAAGGAACACAAAGATTTATCCTAGGAAAACCCTAAAGGGAAAAACCCAGCAAAAGCTTCCTCAATAAAGATGCCCCAAAAGATAAAAGTTAAAATATAAAACCAGGAAGGAGATCAAAGCCTGATCCTCCTCCTTCTCCAGCTACTTCTCTTCTCCACTAATGCGCTACACAAGTGAGAGTGTGTGTCTCAAATGAGAAGCACCACACCTCTATTTATATTCATCCGTTCACTTTAACTAACTCATTCGACATGTAGGCTCAAGTTACACATGTAGGCTCAAGTAACCACACTGGGGTGCTAATTACCCACCTTTACAATTAAAGGGGACAACCTCATGAATCTTATTAGTTCTTCTGATTAGAAGCATTGGGGTACAAGATGATACAAGTGGTTCTCCCGATAGGACCATCAGGGACCACAAAAGATACATATAGAATATTCTTCGAAGTTACAATATTTCAGCACTCCCCCTTAACGAGAAGGGTATTCTACAACAACATCAAAAACAACAATAGTAGGAGAGAGATAGAGGACATCATCAGCATCATCAAGGTAACACATCTATAAATCATTGGAAGCTTTTTGACATTATGTAGTCTTCATCTTCGATCTTCAATCTTCATCATCATTAATACTTTGACTACTTTGATTAGCAACATCTTTAGCACTTTGACCTTTTGATCAGCAACATCATCTTTAGCACTTTGACCTTTCAATTAGCAACATCATCTTCAGCACTTTGTCCTTTCGATCAGCAACATCATCTTCAGCACTTTGACCTTTCGATCAGACTCATCATTATCATCAACCTCTGATCTTTCAATCAGAACCATCATCAACCGAACATCATCATACTCTAACATCAAATCATCATCATATTCTGATCTTTCGATCAGTACATCATCATCATCATACTTTGATAATACGGCATCATCATCATCAGGATCTCATCATCATCACATTCTGATCTTTCGATCAAAAACACCATCATCATCATCGTATTCTGATCTTTCAATCAGAAAACATCATCATCAGCAGCAACATCATAATCATAAGCAACTTCTGATCTTCCGATTAGAAAACATCATCATCATCATATTCTGATCTTTCAATCAGAGAACATCATCATCATCAGCAACTTCTGATCTTTCGATCAGAGAACATCATCATCATCAGTAACATCTGATCTTTCGATCAGAAACATCATCATCATCATAAAAACATCAACATGATCCTTCCTTTCGGAATTACGGGATTTAGGTCTTTACAAAGTTACTAACGATCCTTCCTTTCGGAATTACGGGATTTAGGTCTTTACAAAGTTACTAACGATCCTTCCTTTCGGAATTACAGGATTTAGGTCTTTACGGAGTTACTAACGATCCTTCCTTTCAAAATTACGGGATCAACACATTTGTGGAGCTCAGACAATCCTTCCTATTGGAATTATGGGGTCAACACATTTGTGGAACTCAGATAATCCTTCCTATTGGAATTACAGGATCAATTCAATGATCCTTCCTTTCGGAATGATGGGATTTAGGTCTTTACGGAGTTACTAACAATCCTTCCTTTTGAAATTATGGGATCAACACAGATTTGGAACTCAGACAATCCTTCCTATTGGAATTATGGGATCAACACATCTGTGGAAATTAGACAATCCTTCCTATTGGAATTACGGGATCAATTCAATGATCCTTCCTTTCAGAATTATGGGATTTAGGTCTTTAGGGAGTTACTAACGATCCTTCCTTTCAGAATTATGAGATCAACATAGATGTGGAACTCAGACAATCCTTCCTATTGGAATTACGGGATCAACACACGTTCTTGAGTACCGAAGTCACCGGATCCATTCTGAACCGAAGTTCAAGGATGATACAATTCTACCACATTCACAGGGACCGAGATCTCTGGATAAATTTTGAACCAAGGTTCAGGGATGATGTAATCCACCACTTTCACGGGGGCCGACACCTCTGAATAAATTTTGAACCGAGGTTCAAGGATGATGCAATCCACCACTTTCATGAGGGCCGAGACCTCCAGATACATTTTGAACTGAGGTTTAGGGATGATGCAATCCACCACTTTCATGGGGGCCGACACCTCCAGATACATTTTGAACCAAGTTCAGGGATGATGCAATCCTACCACATTCATGGGGGGCGAGACCTCCGGATACATTTTGAACCGAAGTTCAAGGATGATGCAATCCCACCACATTCACGGGGACCGAGCTCACTGGATCACTTTTGGACAGATGTCCTGGGATGATACAATCCCTCTTCATTCTCGAAGACCGAGGTCTCTGGGTCACTTTTTGGCAAGTTCCCAGGGATGATACAATCCCACCACATTCTCGATGACTGAATTCACCGGATCACTTCTGGACATATGTCCTGGGATGATACAATCCCTCTTCATTCTCAAAGACCGAGGTCTCCGGGTCACTTTAGGGAAAGTGTCCAGGGATGATAAAATCCCACTGCAACATCACTACTTTGCCTTTCGAGGAAGGTCTTTCTGAACCACACCAATCTTGTCTCAAAAGTGTTCGAACTTTACCCGAGACAGAGGCTTTGTCAGTGCATCATCATCTAAACCATCTTCATCTACATATTCAGTATGTGAATACTAAACTATCACCATCTGTATCTCCAGTATGTGAGTACTGAAACATCATCATCTGCATCTTTATCTTGAATGTAGAAATACCGGATTTCTCTGTGTTACAACGGAACATAGGGTTCTCTATTATCACAACTCTCGTTATCACATAAAATCAATGTAGTATCCATCTTTAGTTCAAAGAGACCTGATATTAGCTTCCGAATCCATAAGGCTTCACAACTTAGTAGACCAATCTGCTATGTATTATGCTTCAGCCATACTACGAGAAAAATTGGACTGTTTCCTGCTAAACCATGAACTCATAGCAGACAAAAGCATCTACCTAATGTTCTTTTTCTATCTGAGATACTTCTAGCCCAATCTGCATCTATATAGCCATACAATCTATACTCATGGCTACCATCATAATATAAACCAAAGTCTATAGTCCCTTTCAGATATCTCATCACATGTTTTGCAATTACTAGGTGAACCCATCTTGGTTGAACAAGATATTGACTTAAGGTGTTCACAGCAAAATAGATGTCTGGTTTGGTATTTGTTAAGTACATCAATGACCCAATGATTTGTCTATAATGAGTCACATACACTAACTCTGATGAGTCATCAGCTAACAGCTTCAGGTTGGAGTCCATCGGTGTGGCCATGACTTTGCATTCAAACATATTGAATCTCTTCAATATCTCTACCACATACTTTCCCTGGTTGAGAAATATTTCTTCTGAACTTTTCCATACTTCCAGACCTAGGAAATAATGCATTAACCCAAGGTATTTCATCTCAAATTCTTCTTCTAGTTTCTTCTTGCTTTCCATGACCTGTTTCTCATTTCCTGTTAAGGATAAGTCATCCACATATAATAATAGGATGACAAGTTCATCTTCTACAACCTTGAGATAAAGGTTAGGATAAGATTTACCCTTGGTAAATCCCATGCTCGACAAGAAACTATTTATTCTTCCATACCAAGCTCTAGGAGCTTGCTTCAGGCCATAGAAGGCCTTCTTCAACTTGCATACCTGATTCCATCTGGATTCAACTTCAAATCCTCATGACTATTCGATGTAAAACTCTTTCTCAATCATACCATTAAGGAAGCCTTGTCTTTACTTCACCATTGAAGAAACTACCATGATAGTTCTGAAGGAAGTGTACCTTACTTCCTGGAGTAAGAGTCTCTTCAGAATTAATTCCCTTTTTCTGAAAGAAACCTCTGCCCATAAATCTTGCTTTATACTTCTTGATACTTCCATCACCTGTATGCTCTATTTTTTATATCCATTTGGAGGATACAATAGTCTTTCCTTCTGGTTTGGGAACTATATCCCTTACATCATTCTAGTATTCTTTCATCATAACATCTTCCATGATTTCGTCTTGTCAGATCATCAACATATCACAGTCTTCTACATTTAACTTTGAAGGTTGGTACCCACTTTACTCTTGGTAAAGTATCGATCCATCAAGAAGCTGTCCATCATGTCGTACCGTGTCGAACTCAGATATCTTCTGTAGTCACTCCCCCTGAAGTGGAGTATTATCTTCCTTCTTCATTCTGTATAGGTGGTTCTATGCTTGATATATACTGGTCAATAGAGTGTGTCATGTCATATTCTATTCTCTCTGAGCAAATCATGAACCTTTCTTTGTACACTTGTTCTTGTAGATCCATATGGAGGATACTATGTACTTCCCTTTATGTCTTGAAATCATATCGTATACATCATTCCCCATGATCAACTGTTATTATTTGATCATATTTTCTTTTATAGCATTATTTTCTTCATCTTGAGTTATCTCTCATACCCATGGTGGTCTTCATCCTTTGAGGTGGATCTACAGCTCTTTGAATCTCTTTCTTCCATCATGGTGTCTCTAGCCCTGGGAGCTTCATATTCATGTTTATTGAATTGTCATCACTTGTTCTTCAGAACAAGTCTCATCCTTCTTTTCTTGTAGGAGGTTGTATAGGACCTTTCCTACAATTCAAATGCACCAGTTGCATGGTTAGAACTATTTCATAAAACATATGCATAACAACAAATTCTTATGCATCATGCAACTATTTATCCAATACAACATTCATCCATATTTCACGGAAACTTTCTAGATGCCTTCTATCTCTACCATGACATCATTGATATTGTGCACTAATCCAATATGTCAGCGAAGAGGTTTGATAAGTAGCACTGAAGAGCTGTATAGCACCATGAGCTACTTACCCATCACATGCATATTAGTAGTATTAATGTAAACAATCTATCATGCATAACACATCAACTGAATACAATAAAATGCATAACAAAACAATATCATGAAATGGAAATTGAATACTTATCTTTTATTTGTTTTATGGGTAGAATCCATCTTGATCATTCTGCTTTATCATCTTCTTCATTCATGAAATCATAATTTCCTATCCAAATGATAAGATGAATAAGAGGTTCTTCAAGAATTGAGTTTTTTTTTTTTTTTATATTCCTCATTGCTTGAGGGGTCTTCTTTGAATGGTGAGAGCTTGATCTTCAATTGCTCCCATCTTCTTCTTCTCTTCTTATTAGTTGAACTGAAATTAATCACTTACTTTTGGCATACATTCTTCACATGAATGAATCTCATGATCCTGGGAGGCCATTCAAGGTGGCTATCACCACTTCTGCATACTTCTTCTTCTAACGCTTCAAGTTGTTATGCATTTTGGATCTTCACATTCTTCAATTGTTTTCTCAAAGCCATATTCTGATTTAAGTTCTTATCTTCAAATATATTTATCAAGGCATCAAACATATTCAGTGTCTTTAGGGAATACACTTGTGGTGTAAGTTGATCCGTGATTGAATCAACAATGATCTTCTTGGCCTTGATCAAGTTCTTCTTGTTTAAGGTTTTGAGCCTCATCTCCTTCTGGAACTGGAACCTCTCTACTCATGAAGGTGTCCAATTCATTTTCTTTAGAGAGATCAAATACTTCCATGCTTGGAAGTTTTCAACTTCACCAAGCTTATCATTAATCTGATGTGATATATCACTTTGAAATGAAAACCTCAAATGCAAATAGCAAAATATTAGATCTTACCGATTTGAGGTGTCCATCCTACTTCCGGAGCTAGCTGATCTAGGGCTTGTCAGAGAAACCATAATTTTCAAAACTTGGAATATTTCAGATCTGATTGGATAGAAATATATATCTCTTAAAATGGAGCTGTCCAATGTACTCCTTTTCTGAAAATAGTGGAGGGAAGCTCTCGGAACAGGAAGCCCTAGTTTTCCAATTTATTCTACAGAAATGTCTGTCACTGTTTCTATGATATCTCTGAAATTACTACTCCTCTATATCTGAAATTTCGTACTAAGGTGACCTCACATTTCATGGATCCAAAACCATAGGTTTCATTAGAATTTGTTTCACCAATTGGGATTTATGATCATTTTCCCAAGGTGACCTATTATAGGACTGTTTAGAACAGCGAAGTTGTACGGCCTGCCACGTGTCACTGTTTCATCTTCTGGTTCTAAAATTTGGACCATAGTAATTATAGTTCGTGGTATTTCTATAAAATTTTCAGTAATTCCATTTGGACCTCTATAGCCCAAGATATTGTAATTATCCCCAGGTGTCCTATTTAGGGATGAATTATGGAAGAGGATAGAACCCTAACTTGGAGGGATCATATCTCCCAGAAGATAGTGAATATGAGCCTGAATTGTGGACATAGTTTACATTAGGATTGTATCTTTGGACCCTGCAATTTTTAGCTCCTGAGCCTTCGCCAATCTCAGGATATAGCGAATGTACCAAAACTTAACAGTTTTAGTATTTAGGGTTTTTCTAGCTCGGGGTCAAACTAGGGTTTGACTTTCCTGGAGTTTCACCCAACCAAAAATCCTGATCCAGGTCTCTAAACTTTGATTTTGATGAGGAGAGAAATCCTATGCTAGGCTCACTCAAAAATTCTTCTTCTATAAGAAGCCCTAATTTCCCGCACCGAAAACTGAAAATGCTTGAAATCGAATTCCACTTCGACAGAAAGATGCGCCCTTTAATGGAGAGTCAACCTAGAATTCTTTTGCTGATCGATTATGGAGAGAGAACCAAAAAATAAAAATCCCTAGCTTCTGTAGTTGCACAATGTCTTCTTTCAGGGTGGCTCTGATACCATGTTAACTTTTCATATGCTTAGCTAAGACATCAGTACTTCATTTCATTTTCATAACAAAAGCATATAAACAGGATCACTGAAATATAGACAAGCACAACCATACAAAAGGAACACAAAGATTTATCCTGGGAAAACCCTAAAGGGAAAAACCCAGCAAAATCTTCCTCAATATGGATGCCCCAAAAGATAAAAGATAAAAGATAAAACCAGCAAGGAGATCAAAGTCTGATCCTCCTCCTTCTCCAGCTACTTTTTTTCTCCACTAATGTGCTACACAAGTGAGAGTGTGTGTCTCAAATGAGAAGCACCACACCTCTATTTATATTCATCCGTTCACTTTAACTAAATCATTCTACACGTAGGCTTGAGTGACACATGTAGGCTCAAGTAACCACACTGGCGTGCTAATGAACCACCTTTACAATTAGAGGGGACAACCTCATGACTCTTATTAGTTCTTCCGATTAGAAGCATCGGGGTACAAGATAATACAAGTGGTTCTCCCAATAGGACCATCGGGGACCACAAAAGATACATATAGAATATTCTTTGAAGTTACAATATTTCAACAGTTACTTCTCTTGTGCACAAGGCCAGATATTTTTAAGGTTTTTTTGTGACATATGGTTGCAAGGAAAGCCACCAAGGACTGTTATTTGCTATTGATATCCTTCAAGAGACTGTTGAGAATCACCTAAAGCACAATCCAACTTAGTTTATAGGGTCTGAAATTAAATGGTATTAGTTTTATTTAGGTTTGTTTACCCCCTCTTTGTGGAGAAAAATCACCCAGAATTCATGAACTGCTATAAATTGTTGTTTAGGAGGTTGGAACAACCCTTATTTATTCCCAGAATGAAGGTTTGAGGCTGTTGGAGTGCCCAGGCCTATTCTTTATGTCCATATCTGTGCCCAAAATTGTTTCTTAATTTCATTTCAACCCTCAAATTCAACGAAACATTTCTCAAAGCCTGTTTTTCCGTTGTTTGTCACTTTTCATATGGCCATTCATGCCCAGAACTGCCTTTTAACCCTCCAATTTGGCCCAAATTTAGAGGTACACCTGTTTGGTGATGGATAAGTGCACAAGGGTGCCCAAGATGGTGAAATAGGGTTGCTTTATACCCTTTTGTACTGCCAAAAAGGTTTGTTTGTGCCCAGAGTTCATGTGGATGCTGCTATAAGGCATATGAATGATATTTTAGGGTTGCTTTCACCCACAAATTTCTCATTTTCATAGCCAGAATTGCAAAGACCGCCTCCTATTGCCATTGATCATCATCTTTTATTGCTGCAATGTGCCTAGATCTGAAATTTGGCCTAATTATAGCTGATTTGAGATGCTTTACTATTTGTTGTGACCTTCAAAATGCTCCCAAAGTGCTCAGATTTGTCCCTTTGATGCTCATACTTGATTCTATAGTTGTTTATGCCCATAGGACTGCCCAACATTGCTCCTAGTGGGACATTGAAAATACCAAGTTTGTTCTGAAAGCCCTAAATAGGTCCAATTCACCTTGGTGTACTGGTTTATTGTTAGAGGAAGGCCTTCTCTCATTATTTGAGGAACATTCACCCTTGGAGACACATGCATAAGGGTAGTGGTCAACCCTACCAAAGGAGAAAGTCATCATTTGAAGCATACTTACACTCTTTTATACACCATTTCATGAGAGATATTACATGCTTGGAGGTTACTCATTGAGCTGGTCCACTTGGAAGGTTGTTCACATGGTTCATGCCCTATTTTGTGAAGAACGTTTTTGTATTTGGGGGCTGCTTTATAGATTGACTATTTTGCACATGGGTGGCATCTGGGGCCTACAAAGCAAGTTGTATTTTACTCCAAATAGTGTTATGATGTATAAGAATCCTACAAAGCTAATTGACTCGACAATGAAGTAGGTTTAGAGTCTTGATGTTTATATTTCTAGGTTAATTTTTTTTTTGAATTTAAGTGTCATGTGTGACCTGTTCATTCCCACATTCACTTGGTCAATTTAGTACGAATTGGGACAAATTGACCATTTTTTTACTGATCCATTCAACCATACCTTGATTTTCTTGGTTCAGTACCAAACTTGTCACTCGAATCATTTCAAAGGCCGAGTCAGCTCGGTTGGGGGTTGACTCGGTTGACTCGGCCACCTCGGTAGAAACACACTTGATTAAATATGCAACTATTATTGTTGAAAATGGGGTAGGCTAGTAAAAGGAAAAGGCAATGTTAGGAAAAGGAAATGAAAGCAATAAGTGAGAATGAAGAATTGTATGTAACTAAAAGAGGGGCATACATAAGAATGTTTAGGGCATACATTAGAATTTTTTAGAATTTCTAGTGTACTGTTGTAGGAATGCCACTATCAAAAAAAAGGCATTGACTTGATAGTCACAATCCCATTAGTATCATAAATTATGGGAGATATCATAAAAACATCCCTACATAAATATTAACCGATAAGTATGGTTTTGGTGTTTCATTTGCAGAATAAAATCCTATAACAATAGTTGTTATTATGACTCTTAAAGGGTCCTAGATGAGATCTATGCACTTTTAGGCCCTTCAACTTTCAAGCAAAAGAAGCCATAAACAACAAGTATGTGCACCCAAGAAAACATGGAAATGATCATAAAACATATTAGGCCAAATGGATAATCATCTACAACATCATTGATGGGAAAACTAAAAACCACTTACAACCGTCAAAAGTAAGGGTTACAACAACAGCGAGTGTAGAGTAAGGAGAGAGGAGTGGCCAGGGAAATGAATAATCAGGCCAATGTAGAGTGGAAAAGTGACCAGCTAGAAGTTTGGAAGATGAGATTAATCAAGATTCCTTGAAAAAGGAACTCATGTCAAAGATGCTTTTTGATGGGAGTGACCAACATACCAACTTCATATCACTTCTATCCGAAGTAAATGTAGATGAATGCGAAGATATGTTCTTTGAAGGAGATAGTCCATTAAAGGAGAACCTCCAGGTTTTTTACAGACATATATTGGCATAAATTGTAGTGTTATATTTGATGCATATGCATAACATATCATCTCAAGCTTGACAACATTGAAAGGCCAAAGTACAATGGCCACAAGCATACATATGAAGCTTATGAAGCCTACCCAATTCATGTTAGGAAAAGGAAATGCAACCAATAAGTGAGAATGGAGACTTGTATGTAACTAAAAGAGGGGCATACATTAGAAGTTTTAGGGCTACCAAATTCCCACACCTATTAACCAAACTCATTCTTGACAAGATTTTTCTTTAACGAGTTTTTTGCTTACAAGTCTTTCCAAGTTTTTTTGCTGGTATTTTGCTATTCTTATGCCAAATTTTTGTTTAGCCATGGTGCAGGTAGAACCAAACAGGTATTTTTCAGACTTGTCTTCCTCTAGCGAAGGGAATTTGGGAAGGCCAGAGGAAAGTGAGACATCCAGTAGGTCTACACGGGTTAGATCAACTAGATGTCAGAAGATCAGAAGAAAATTCGACAAATGCATGAATTTTTTTTCTCCAAAGAGGGGGGTCATGTTCCTATGATGATGAGACAGTGGGAGACATTGACGTGCCCTTAAGGTACCAACACCTAGTGAAACAATGGGTGCCTAGCAATCTTCCTCAAGTAAACACTTATTTTTGTGTGAATGAGAGGATATATAGAATTGCACCATCGTCGTTGCATGGATTGGGGTTGTTTTGCATGGACGACATAAAGGTTGGATATAGTAGATGTATAGAATTGATGGAGTATGTTGGACCCTGTTACAACTACAGTGATTGGATGTGCCTGGTCCAATATAAACAAAGTATGCGTAGATATGGGTTGTCAGTGAATTATATACAACTAAAAGGCAAATCTCAAAATAAAGGAGCAACATTGTACATGGACGGAAGGCCAAAAACAACCGGTAATATTGCAGGGTTTATAAATAGTACACAACTAGGGTCTACAATAAAGCAACGCAACTGCATATTCGAGTCACATGAATGAAATTGTGTCTTTGTATGTGCAATTAAATCAATAACTACTGGAAAAGAACTACTTATTGATCACAATTTGAATCATGTAGATAAAAACAATGTTAGTATGGTTGTGGTACAACAAACAATTTAACCACCCTTTTATTAATTATTTTAACATCTATATATAGGACTTTTCGTTAGCATCTAATTGAAATTTTCTACTTTTCATGTTTCCTTATGTAACTTTTAGTATGTTTTTGATGTAGGGTTCTCTTAGGGTCACCTCCATCTCTGTGGATGTTTGTCGACCTAAGTCAAGGCAGTAGGTATACATCGATATTGACAATATAATATTAAATTTAGGATGGAGATACAGATACGTTGTTATGTATTTTCATTATTATATTAGGTTCGTTTATATAATATTATCTATTTTCCATGCAGAGTGTTGATCAGGGAAGCCAACCGGCTATTGATCAACTGACTACAGCATTAGGGCAATAGCCAAACATGAATGTAATTCTCCCTTTCAAATACTTTAAAATCGTAAACATGTATATCGTGACGCATAATGTTTATTTTGTTATGTATTATTTTGTTTTTATGGTTGCGTTCATGATGGTAATGTTGTCTACCTTTTTTGTAGATTGACTGGGGAAAGTCCCCAGCTGTTGATCAGATGACTAGAGCCTCGAGGTAACCAATAAATCTAAATGTAATTCCACATTCTAAATACTTAAAAAATATACACATATAAAACATTTAGCATAGTGTTCATTTTTGTTCTACATTTGTTAGCTTTTACATATTGCACTCATTGTGATAATGTTCTCTACGTTTTTTGCAGGTGGCTGATCGAGGTAAATCCCCATCTGTTGATTAGACCACACCCTCTTCTAGGCATCAGGTAATTCTAGATGTAATCCCTAATATAATTATTTGCGCACACTATTGCTTCAAAGATTAAGCAATTTTTTATATATTTCAATTGTAGACAGGGGATTCCGTTTATGAAACAGTGTCTCAAAAATCTTTACAAAATGAGGTCTCTCGGTTGATGAGAGATAGTGAAATTAGAGAGTCTGTAAAACTGTTGAGGGTGCTACAAAGGACAAGGAAAAAACAAAATGAGGAACCGATTCGTCTGACATTGGCAGTTCCACTAACAGAAGGGCTCGAACAAAGGATTCAATTGTTGCTACAACAACATAAACAAGTGAATGCAATTTATCAAATAAATATGCAAATTCATTTATAAAAACTTTATAATATTTCATTTTATATGCTATTAAACTTATAATACAATGGTTTGAATTTATAGCGCGCTACGGATATTATCAATGGTGGTCAAGGAAATGTTGGTCCCAGTGACCAAACCACTCCACGTACACCACATATTGCTCCCATATTGTCAATTGAATAATCGGCAACATGCTCTGTAACACCCCCGAGGGCAGTGGAAGGTGCATCCCATGTTGCCCCACCCACAACAGATGCTGCAGAAGAAGGGGTGGATGCAGGGTTAGATAAAGATGTGGAAGCATTTCCTGGATCTTCTTGAGTGACTAACATTGGTTCAATAGTGTGTAAATTTTTGGCGAATGAAGAACTAGTTCCAATAAAGATAGAGAGGATTCTAGGTCATTATATATTGTTCAATTTAGTTTTTATAATTTGTGTCTAAGCTACCGATAATATTTTCTAATGTTGACTAATGATGGCATTCATGTTTTGCAGGAAATGATATATTTTATAAGCATATGAATGATTTGGGCTTGGAGATCTTTGGACCCACCATCCGCACAATGTGGAACAAGCAGCCAAAATCTTTAAAGGATGATTTGACTAATCGCTTGGTTAGTCTATTTTAAAAATATACCTTCGATACATCGAAGGTCCTACAAAAGGTTGGAAAACATCTGAAGATTGTCCAAGACCAATATAGGGTTCACCTAGAAAAGAACCGTAGGTATGAGAGGCCTCCAACGATTCCATCTATGGAGTGGAAATCCCTGGTGGAAGATGGAAAAGAGAAGGGCTTGAGAAAATCAGGAAAGATACCACCAGGTGGAACAGGGAGGTATGCAATACAGTCCAAAATGTAGTGGTAAGCCTTATTATTACTAGTTTTTATATCAATTTTGGTACATCGACTAATGTATTTAAAAACTTAATTAGGATCTCGGACACATCTAAGGCCCCAAAGGCAAGAATTGAAAAAAATGGCGAACACAAGCTTGGGCCTGGTGGTTACTCCAACTTGGCGGCCTGATATGTAAGTATTGAAAAACCCGAATCTGCATCCAAATATCATACATATTATTATTTTTGTTTTGTTTTGACAAAAGGCTTTAAAATTAATGACATCATGCAAATATGAAGGTTGACTAGTTCAAATAATTGCCTAGTGTGGATTACATGAATCTTGGCTTCGAACAGGGCTTTAACGCCGTTGTTGAACACCAGAGAAGCTTGTCTAGGAATATTGCACGACCTTCTGCTGATCCATCTGGTGCCCAGGTATGTGAAAACTGTATATTTTAATGATAATTTATTAATTCTCATGCAATTTGTTCCTTATAAATAAATTAACATAAATTATTTATTCCTTTTTGTGCAGGAAAGTAATGACCCCATTCATGTCGAGGATGTAGTACATGACCAACCAAATGAAGATCGTGCTTCTCATCCTGGTAATGAGTTTATTAATGGCTACTGTTTTTTTTATACCATTGTAGATGATGAACATTAATTCTTATTCTACACAATTCAACTGCAGAGCATGTAGATGCAGATCATAACACAGAACAGGTTGGGCCTGTATGAGATAATGTTGAACATGTTGATGTGCCCATGGCAAGTAAAAACACACATTTGTAATGCTTTTTTAAATGAATTACTCGTATTTATCAAAATATAAATATATTAATGAAAGATTTTGACATTATTGTAGAAATTCTGTATTTGTTAGCTTTTACATATTGTGCTCATTGTGATAATGTTCTCTACGTTCTTTGCAGGTGGCTGATCGAGGTAAATCCCCATCTGTTGATTAGACCACACCCTCTTCTAGGCATCGGGTAATCCTAGATGTAATCCCTAATATAATTATTTGCGCACACTATTGCTTCAAAGATTAAGCAATTTTTTATATATTTCAATTGCAGACAGGGGATTCCGTTTATGAAACAACGTCTCAAAACTCTTTACAAAATGAGGTCTCTTGTTTGATGAGAGATAGTGAAATTAGAGAGTCTGTAAACTTGTTGAGGGTGCTACAAAGGACAAGGAAAAAACAAAATGAGGAACTAATTCGTCTGACATTGGCAGTTCCACTAACAGAAGGGCTTGAACAAAGGATTCAATTGTTGCTACAGCAACATAAACAAGTGAATGTAATTTATCAAATAAATATGCAAATTCATTTATAAAAACTTTATAATATTTCATTTTATATGCTATTAAACTTATAATACAATGGTTTGAATTTATAGCGTGCTATGGAGATTATCAATGGTGGTCAAGGAAATGTTGGTCCCAGTGACCAAACCACTCCACGTACACCACATATTGCTCCCATATTGTCAATTGAACAATCAGCAACATGCTCTGTGACACCCTCGAGGGCAGTCGAAGGTGCAACCCATGTTGCCCCACCCACAACAGATGCTGCAGAAGAAGGGGTGGATGCAGGGTTAGATAGAGATGTGGAAGCATTTCCTGGATCTTCTTGAGTGACTAACATTGGTTCAATAGTGTGTAAATTTTTGGCGAATGAAGATCTAGTTCCAATAAAGATAGCGAGGATTCTAGGTCATTATATATTGTTCAATTTAGTTTTTATAATTTGTGTCTAAGCTACCGATAATATTTTCTAATGTTGACTAATGATGGCATTCATGTTTTGCAGGAAATGATATATTTTATAAACATATGAATGATTTGGGCTTGGAGATCTTTGGGCCCACCATCCGCACAATGTGGAACAAGCAGCCAAAATCTTTAAAGGATGATTTGACTAATCGCTTGGTTAGTCTGTTTGAAAAATATACCTTCGATACATCGAAGGTCCTACAAAAGGATGGAAAACATCTGAAGATTGTCCAAGACCAATATAGGGTTCGCCTACAAAAGAACCGTAGGTATGAGTGCCCTCCAATGATTCCATCTATGGAGTGGAAAGCCCTGGTGGAAGATGGAAAAGAGAAGGGCCTGAGAAAATCAGGAAAGATACCACCAGGTGGAATAGGGAGGTATGCAATACATTCCAAAATGTAGTGGTAAGCCTTATTATTACTAGTTTTTATATCAATTTTGGTACATCGACTAATGTATTTAAAAACTTAATTAGGATCTTGGACACATCTAAGGCCACAAAGGCAAGAATTGAAAAAATTGGCCAACACAAGCTTGGGCCTGGTGGATACTCCAACTTGGCGGCCTGATATGTAAGTATTGAAAAACACGAATCCGCATTCAAATATCATACAGATTATTATTTTTGTTTTGTTTTGACAAAAGGCTTTAAAATTAATGACATCATGCAAATATGAAGGCCGACCAGTTCAAATAATTGCCTAGTGTGGATTACATGAAGCTTGGCTTCGAACAGGGATTTAACGCCATTGTTGAACACTGGAGAATATTGTCTGGGAATACTGCACGACCTTCTGCTCATCCATCTGGTGCCCAGGTATGTGAAAACTGTATATTTTAATGATAATTTATTAATTCTCATGCAATTTGTTCCTTATAAATAAATTAACATAAATTATTTATTCCTTTTTGTGCAGGAAAGTAATGATCCCGTTCATGTCGAGGATGTAGTACATGACCAACCAAAGGAATATCATGCTTCTCATCCTGGTAATGAATTTATTAATGTGCTACTATTTTTTATATACCATTGTAGATGATGAACATTAATTCTAATTCTACACAATTCAACTGCAAAGCATGTAGACGTAGATCATAACACGGAACAGGTTGGGCCTGTATGAGATAATGTTGAACATGTTGATGTGCCCATGGCAAGTAAAAACACACATTTGTAATGTTTTTTTAAATGAATTACTCGTATTTATCAAAATATAAATATATTAATGAAAGATTTTGACATTATTGTAGAAATTCTGTATTTGTTAGCTTTTACATATTGCGCTCATTGTGATAATGTTCTCTACGTTTTTTGCAGGTGGCTGATCGAGGTAAATCCCCATCTGTTGATTAGACCACACCCTCTTCTAGGCATCAGGTAATCCTAGATGTAATCCCTAATATAATTATTTGTGCACACTATTGCTTCAAAGATTAAGCAATTTTTTATATATTTCAATTGCAGACAGGGGATTCCGTTTATGAAACAACGTCTCAAAACTCTTTACAAAATTAGGTCTCTCGGTTGATGAGAGATAGTGAAATTAGAGAGTCTGTAAACCCGTTGAGGGTGCTACAAAGGACAAGGAAAAAACAAAATGAGGAACTGATTCGTCTGACATTGGCAGTTCCACTAACTGAAGGGCTCGAACAAAGGATTCAATTGTTGCTACAGCAACATAAACAAATGAATGTAATTTATCAAATAAATATGCAAATTCATTTATAAAAACTTTATAATATTTCATTTCATATGCTATTAAACTTATAATACAATGGTTTGAATTTATAGCGCGCTATGGAGATTATCAATGGTGGTCAAGGAAATGTTGGTCCCAGTGACCAAACCACTCCACGTACACCACATATTGCTCCCATATTGTCAATTGAACAATCGGAAACATGCTCTGTGACACCCCCGAGGGCAGTGGAAGGTGCAGCCCATGTTGCCCCACCCACAACAGATGTTGCAGAAGAAGGGGTGGACGCAGGGTTAGATAGAGATGTGGAAGCATTTCCTGGATCTTCTTGAGTGACTAACATTGGTTCAATAGTGTGTAAATTTTTGGCGAATGAAGAACTAGTTCCAATAAATATAGAGAGGATTCTAGGTCATTATATATTGTTCAATTTAGTTTTTATAATTTGTGGCTAATATACCGATAATATTTTCTAATGTTGACTAATGATGGAATTCATGTTTTGCAGGAAATAATATATTTTATAAACATATGAATGATTTGGGCTTGGAGATCTTTGGTCCCACCATCCACACAATGTGGAACAAGAAGCCAAAATCTTTAAAGGATGATTTGACTAATCGCTTGGTTAGTCTGTTTGAAAAATATACCTTCGATACATCGAAGGTCCTACAAAAGGTTGGAAAACATCTGAAGATTGTCCAAGACCAGTATAGGGTTCACCTAGAAAAGAACCATAGGTATGAGCGCCCTCCAATGATTTCATCTATGGAGTGGAAAGCCCTGGTGGAAGATGGAAAAGAGAAGGGCCTGAGAAAATTAGGAAAGATACCACCAGGTGGAACAGGAAGGTATGCAATACATTCCAAAATGTAGTGGTAAGCCTTATTATTACTAGTTTTTATATCAATTTTGGTACATCGACTAATGTATCTAAAAACTTAATTAGGATCTCAGACAGATCTAAGGCCACAAAGGCAAGAATTGAAAAAATTGGCCAACACAAGCTTGGGCCTGGTGGTTACTCCAACTTGGCGGCCTGATATGTAAGTATTGAAAAACCCGAATCCGCATCCAAATATCATACAGATTATCATTTTTGTTTTGTTTTGACAAAAGACTTTAAAATTAATGACATCATGCAAATATGAAGGCCGACCAGTTCAAAGAATTGCCTAGTGTGGATTACATGAAGCTTGGCTTCGAACAGGGCTTTGACGCCGTTGTTGAACACCAGAGAAGCTTGTCTGGGAATACTGCACGACCTTTTGTTGATCCATCTGGTGCCCAGGTATGTGAAAACTGTATATTTTAATGATAATTTATTAATTCTCATGCAATTTGTTCCTTATAAATAAATTAACATAAATTATTTATTCCTTTTTGTGCAGGAAAGTAATGATCCCGTTCATGTCGAGGATGTAGTACATGACCAACCAAAGGAATATCATGCTTCTCATCCTGGTAATGAATTTATTAATGTGCTACTGTTTTTTATATACCATTGTAGATGATGAACATTAATTCTAATTCTACACAATTCAACTACAAAGCATGTAGACGTAGATCATAACACGGAACAGGTTGGGCCTGTATGAGATAATGTTGAACATGTTGATGTGCCCATGGCAAGTAAAACACACATTTGTAATGTTTTTTTAAATGAATTACTCGTATTTATCAAAATATAAATATATTAATGAAATATTTTGACATTATTGTAGAAATTCGTCGCCCCTCACCTGAAGTTCAACCTTGCAACCAGATTAGTAGGGATACCGATGATCAGATTCCCGAAGATGTGACTCTAACTAAATATTTAAAGAGAACAAAAGTAAAAAGGAAGTGACTAAACAAATTTTGAGTAATTCTTATTTATAAAAAAAAAAACATTTAATGGTTTTTTCCTCTCTTTCATGAATGAATGTTTGAATGAATGCTTTACTGAATGGTATACTGATTTTTTTCTTTCTGCCATTGACTAAATTAATGTTTTAATGAATGGGTTTTTCATCAATTGAATGATTGAATTATTTAGTGAATGATTTAAATAATGATTTAAGGAAAGCATATTTCAACTATTGAGTGAAATAATTTGCAGTAGATGCATTGTTATTTAGATTGTGAAACAGTGAAATAAATTGTTATTTACAAGTATATGCATTGGTTTTGGGGAGTTGAGAGTGATGTGAGGTGGGGGGGGGGGGGGGGGGGGGGGGCATAAGATATTGCACGTTCACATGGTTGGTCCTATTTAGTAGAGAATATTAAATTATTCTCGAAACATAGAGGAGCTCAATGAATGGTAAGGAAGAATACATTAAAAAACATCTATTTCTATAATTTTAGTGTATAATTTTCACTATTGCTATTTGACTCCTCCATTGGAACTTGTTACAGATAGCATTGAGAAACATTTCCATAGTTAAGAGGAAAGAAATGGCATTTTGATTAGATCGATGGCCTTATATACATAGTATTTTTGGTTATCCATTTTTTATCAGGTGATATATTCTTAACAATTAATTTACTTGAATAGTTGAATAGTATTGTAATTTACATTGTAATAGAATTGTATTTATTTAGATTGGTTTTGTTATTTTCATAAAAAAACATAAATTTATTTGATGGGTCCTAACATGAAACTATTGCAATAGGACAAAAATGAAGTATGTTGAATGATGTTTTGAAAGGTAAAGCATAAGAAGACAGTGTGAAGATCCACAAATCAAGGTATAATTATGTTTTCTTTTGTTTGTTTGAGTTGTGTATTGGGTATTTATGCATGTGCACTCACATAGATTTAGTTGATGATGATGATTACCATACATTGAGGCGAACTTTGTTCTATCTGATCTAAACAATTACCTTAGATATTTTGATTTATCATGATAACTGGCCCCTTGGTAATACTTTACCAATACCATATAGCTAGGACAACAAAATTAAATGTAGGCATTTCATTACAAGAAATATGAAAGGCATTTGAGTTTGGTGGGAATATGAAAGGTCAAAAGACAAAAAAAGATAGATAGACTTGTAAGGAAAATGGTATCTGAAGCGTTGTTTCCCTATTATTCTGCATGAGTATATTTTTATCTGCCCCAGTTTATCTTTTTCCAGTAGTTTTGTAATTTGTTTCTTAATCTCATAACTTGTTCAACTTTCATGTTTGATTGTGTAGTGGAAAACCTATGTTTATATTTTTGCTTATCCCTGTAGGTTGTGAGTTGGGCATGGTACACATTGGTATTTTTAGTTTCCATTGTAACTTTTCACCCCAACATCATTGTGCACTTTATTACTCATAATTGCTAATTTGTTACAAAGTCTTCTTTGTGCAAATATTTTATTGGGCATATATATCTTTCTGTATTGCGTCCAATTATCACCGAGTTTAAAGTGGTCACTTAGAGCAAACATCTCAACTCTGGAATACAAAATAAGAATCACTGCATTGATAATTATGGTAACAAAGTATTGATATTTGCTTGAAAAAATAAATATCTATTTGCTACTTTATTTCTGGAAGGCATGGTTTGAATGCTTAATGTCAAAACCTCAAATTTTCTGAAAATTAAAAAAAATAAAAATTTAAAGGTTTGCAAACATCAATATAAAAGCAGTTAACTAATCAGTTAATTAGTTGTATATTACTACACTATTATCTGTATCACCTTTTGATTATTTTAATAAAAGATTAGTTTCGTTCAGTTTACTAACTTGTTTCTTCTTTGCACTCACAAGGTGAGATTGTCATGCAAACTGGCTTACTTAGCTTTCGAGCTAATGCAGATAATTTCTTGCTTTTACAGATTACAGGTAAGAGGTTTGGTGCTGCTTAACACAAATTTTAAAGTATATAAAAATACGAGCTTAATGCAAAAGAAAAACTCCAGTAAGAAGATTAAATACTTAAACTATTTTCAAGCTTCTTGAGGTACAAATAACTGTCCTTCTTCCAAATAGAAGTAGTTTATGGTTCTTGTTAAAATTTAGAACTATTTGTACTATAGTTGTAAAGTAATAAAACATCTTACTGAATTCTTTAAAATAGGGTAAGAGTAACAAGGCTATACAACCCATAGTACTCACTATTTCTATTTTTGCATCTTCCAACCATATGCTGCTATTTGATTTGATATAAATACACCATCTAAATTATTAAGATCAGTAAGATCATTATCGTAGTTTTCTAGACTTCATTATTCTCCTTTATACTTCTTTTATAATATTAAATTATTGTTAAAGCTATAAAGGAAATGAACTTAATAAATCATAAGTAGAATTATAAGATGAAGTAAGTGGTCTAAAAGTCGCCCAAGTTTATAATTGATCCAAGACTTACTCTCTATTTAAAATATCAATAATAAAATTATAATTGGAATACCTCTTTTACATAATTTATAAGTTAGAGTGATTATAGCATTATTTAGCATGATGATTATAATCCAATTCTTGTCAATAATTTAAGGGACAAAAGGAATTCCATGTAATTATGTTTTATATGCCAAAGTCGACATACGATTTTCATAATTTTTATGGTTACTGTTTGTGCCAGAAATAGTTTCTAAGGCCAGAGAAACAAGCCAACACACACTCAAATATAAAACTCAATAAATTTCAGGTTTAGGGTTTCTGCAATGTGTTTTTGGTTGTGAACTTTGAAAACAGTCAGGGAATACATTCATAAGTAAGGCAACTACTGAATCATAAGCAATAAAAGATGAAGATGCATGATACATATAACAAGATCAAACAAAAACTGTATTGAAGTTCAAACATAAATGACAGGCATTACCAGAATATAACATAAACCAGTTAATGAATCTATCAATTTAAACAACTAGAAAAGATGAAAATGAAGCCAATACATAAATCTGAAAGGTAAAAGTCATAAATATCTCATAGTTTCATCAATCACTGCATACAAGAGCTTTGTACCTTGCTCATGAACAAGTCTGAAAACCAACTGAGCTTGAAGACCTCCTGAAAGCTCTCAAAAATCGAACCCCCTTAATGCCTTCTAAAACTCTCTAAATACTACTTTTACAAAAACAGTTAGGTATCAAAAACCCTAACTGTTTTCAACTGATTCGATGGGCTAAAGAAAAGTTTAAAATATTACAAAATGTGAAATTTACCAAAAATAGTAAATCACTTAACTAATGAGCTTCTCAAATTGATAACTAATAACTGAAATGACAACTGACTCATACCACTTTTGTAAATGATGGATCCAGCTCAATACACTTATTCACATCCTTAACACCTTCTGGAAAAGATCCAAACTTTGCGTAACAAGCTGCTCTATTGCTGTAGACCCCTGCATCCTTGGGATTCCTTCTAAATGCTTCAGTATAATGTTTTATAGCCTCAGGATACTGCTGCTGCTCAAAGAATTCATTTCCTTTCTCCCGCTTTTCATCTTCCAACTTTGGATCAAAGTCTTCCTATTGCTCCAAATCTTTCTTTGCTTTCTCAGCTTCATTAAGCTTCTTCAATGTATCTGGATTACGATGTTCTGTAAGTGCTTTCTGGAAATCTTCAATTGTTGGCTCATACTCTTTAGAACATTTAGCCATCTTAACATATGCAGTTCCTTTTCTAGTCAAATCCCGAAAAATCATTTTAAAATCTGAATACAGCTTCCTTTTTATGTACTCAAAAGAGACAGGATACATGCGCAAGAACATCTACAAGGGCCAAGATTTGACCCATGACCATTCGTTTACAAACATCAAAGAAACTCAACTACTACAGAACATATGTTGCAACTGCAGCCTTTGCATCTGAAGCATTCAACACACAACATGTAGATTGAATAATCAGTAAGGTATCGAATTAAACCCTTCAAGTATAGTATGTGGCAACTCAGAGACCCACTCCAATGCCACTAGGTAGCCAATATTTTTGAGGAAATCTCATAGACATTCTCTGACGAGCCATTGGAAGATAGAATACGCTCTAGTTGAGCCTTTGCAAGAGTTTGTCTTCCTTCATCAAATCGCTTCCACCTTGAGAAAGATGAAATGCTACGAGATGCAACCTGTGGATTAATTTTATCTAGCTTCAATACCATATCTCCAATGAATTCATAACCAGAACCATCCTTTGCATGGAAGTTAACCGAACAGCTGTAGAATCCTCCAATGAGAGAATAAACCTTGTTAGGATTCCGTATATCAAAAGCAGGGTGCTGCAACAATCATTGTACATTCTTGACATTGCCTGGGAAATCTGAGACTGCTTGCAATGCAAGCCACTTATTGATCAACAAGGCATCTCCTTCCCACTTTTGATAGAAATCAGACAAAACTTCATCTCGTACATCTCCAGGATTTTGGGCAATAACAGCCAAAGCTGCAAATTGTTCAGTCATAGTTGTAGCTGACTTGTACTCATGTGATACAAGTTGTGTCAATTCTGGCTCTTTCAATGAGGCAAGGTAAGCAAGGGCAGTATTTTTCAAAGCGCACCTTGCCAGACATCATACTCTCATGACTAGGATCATATTCCTCTGAGCTTTGGTTAGCTTCAACTGATCTAAGAAATTCAGCACGCAGTTCAGATGCAAGTTGTTTAATAACAAAATGATGAACTGTGTGAACAGCATCTGGATCTGCAACTTTCATGAGGTCCATGATTTCTCCCTCTCCAGGTAGGGTGATTTCCTTTGCTATGAACTCTTTGTCCAAAATAGAATCACACAGAATAATTCTTAGTCCATTGACAAATTTTGGGTCAACACTCAATGGTTGATTCTGTTGTGCCTGATCTATGAGAGAAAGCATGAGATTTCTTACCAATGTCTAGCCAGCCTCCCACCGATTAAACTTGTCTAAATCATGTGCAAGGAGAAAATACAAATCATCATCAGTTATATCTGAAACAAGATGCACAGGAGCACTAAAATTGCATAGTAGAGAGGGAATTGGCCTTTCAGGAATGTCAACAAAGACAAACTCTTCTTCCTCCCTTTCAATACAGAGGATTACTGTTGAAACAGAGTGTTCTTCACTTGTACAGGTCTGCATAGATTCTCCATTATAGACTGATGTAAGAGGCAGATCCTTCCCATTGGAATCCAGCAACCCAACAGCCATAGGTATAAGCATCGGTTCTTTAACAAGTTGACCAGGAGTGGGAGGAATTTCTTTCCTGAACTTAAGTGTGTAAGTATTTCTCTTAGAGTTATAAAATGATTTCACTTTTAGAACAGGGGTTCCGGCTTGTGAATACCATAACAAGAAATTTGAAAGATCTGCATTATTGGCATCACGCATAGCAGCAAAAAAAATATTCACAAGTTACTGCTTGCCCATCGTGTCTTTGAAAATAGAGATCCATTCCCTTACGAAACCCTGATTTCCCTAACATGGTCTTGTACATCCTGGAGCTATTTAATGGCTGAACATGTGTCAGAATAAAGAAGCCCTAATCTCCGGGTGACCTCCAAAAACCTCACTCTGTTTCCCAGCGGGCACAATCCAGTCTTTTAGCGATTATGGTTACCCACGATCTCCTCCTTCACCTTTGACAGTGCATGTAATGACAAATCATGCCATATTAAACCGAATTTCGCTGCTAGCTGTCAAACCAAACCGCCTTAGGAGTAATGATGGCCATGATTTTTTTCACGACTTAAAACCACCGGGAATCATGTTAAAACTAAAGCTTACACGTATCAAACAGATCACAATATGAGATTAGTCACCCACAGATTGAAATCATGACAAACATTTGCTTGAAAATCGAGAAGAAAAAATGGCCGCGATATTCTTGTTGCATGCCCTTTGTAATTTTTCGCTCCAGCGCTACAAGAATATCCTTAGTGCTATTTTTTTGCTCCTTTTCAGCTTTTTGACATTTTTTGTGGATTTTAAAAAACTGCTTGAGTGATGATCATGCCTTATGTGCTCAAAATAATCATTTGTGACTCCATTTCTTTGATATAATGACTTTAAAACCCCCATCAAAATGTAAAGGCTCAACTTATAAAACAAAAATATAAAATCTAAGTTCAAAAGAAAAACACCTAACAACCAAAGAGTCTCTAAAGGAAACAAATAATTTAACTTAAAACAAAAGGTTACTTCAAATAAAATGAAAACCAAACCAAAAATGGAGAAACAAAACCAAAATTGAAGAAACCAATTACTGACTAAACAGTTACCAAATCTAGGGTTTTAATAAAATAATGAACACTTTCTTAATGGCATACAGCGTGGAAGATTTAAAGACTTGGCATGAGAACTTATGGATAAACAAATGTTTGAAAGAATGATTGGAAATCATTCAACCCATGAGGAGATTATTGGAACTATATCCAAAACCCACTGCTCGTCAAAAATTTACCGGCTGTCATGGCGTGATCATAACCATGCTTTATGTGGTTATAAGAGTTGTTTACAAACCCTAACTTATCATTTCCTCCTCCACTGTCAGGCTCCCGTCACTCTGCGATGGTGCTGGTGCACCCCAGCTGCGCCGCTCATCCTCCAACACTATCCAACCAATATGTTACCTTCTTGTGGCTCGTGCTATCCCATTTTGCAATGTCGTCCAATGTTGATGTTGGCCATCCATTTACTGTCCTCCTTTCAGGGTTTCTCTGTCAATTAGCTCTAACTTGAATCGATATCTGAATACCATTTCTTCCTCAGTGAAAACTGAAATCTTGTTCTCTCGGACAACAATGGGATATTTGCTGAGGTGTTAGTCTTTTTCTCCTTGCCCGCAGTAGGTTTTCCTTCTCACGTTGAAGGTGGTTTAACGCTGCTGGAGGTTGTGTCTTCAATAAGAAGTTCAGGTAAAAATAGAGTACTTGCTAAACTCCTTCATTCTACTATTTGTTTTTAGATATAAGAATATGATTCCGCTTATATATATTTTAATAACTTGATTTTCTTTTCTAGAATAGGTCTCGCTCTCCAACCTGTGCAGCTTCTAGTAGAAAGATTTGTACAACATTTACAAATCCCGGTAATCCTGGTTACACCATCTCTCTTTCTCCTTGTGGGGGTTCCTCTGGAAATTTCAAGGGTTGGCATAAGATGCCTGAAACCCTTACGGCTTCAGTTGTCTTGTTATTTTGTCTGTTACTTAGATTAGTAAAAGAACCCCTACGTTGTGCGAGAGTACTCGGCTACAGCCGTGTTTAGAAGAGTTATTTTCCTGTGATTTTTAAGTGCTGTGGAGAAATGATATACCCTGAGGAAAAAGTGCCAAACTCTTCAAATACTTATCAGAACTGAGGGTTTTGAAAGCTATCGATTTTCTCTTAATTATTTATGTAAAAAGTTAAGGCTGTGAGCCTGTTTTGTAAAGGGTTTATACCCTCGACTTCTTACTTTTACTGTACATAAAAAAAATTACATGGTTTTCATCCTGTATCTAAATACATAGGTGTTATTACTGTCTTCTTTTATTTGCATGTCTTTGGTTACTTACAGCAATGGAAAATTTGACTGCTTAATTATGTTAACAAAAAATTATACTACGGCCTGAGTATATTATACTTGGCTTCACAGTAGTTGATTACTTGTTTAAATGAGGTTTATAGGGTTAACCCTCATTTTACAGTAATGGAATTAAGTACCTAATATATATATATATATTTTTAATAACTTCTTTTATAAATTTACTGCCAAGGTTTCTACTCCAGGTTAATACATCGACTGATTTGTTATTATAGATGGCTAATGTTAACAAAGTTGTACCCTGAAATTTTATAGGGACTTTACATTTTTATTTTATCTTACAATATCCTTAAGTGTTATCTATTTACCTTGTAATACAGAAAACGTATTTAGTTCCGTTTTGTAATTAAATAATAAGGATGTTACCTTAAATATTATTCCTATATTGTATGAAAATATAAAGTATATGATTATAGGTATAACAAGAGTGTTACCTTTCTCTAGATTACTAATACCTCCATTTAATAAACTTAGTTTATGTTATAAGCTCATAGAAAAATAATATTGTGTTGTTATTTTCTGGTGCCTATTTATGTTAGCACTGTATAAATTCTTTAAGGTTTTTGTTTGTTTTATTGATGATAATTATAAAAGTAAAAAAATGAAACCTTTAACATTATTTAAGGATTATCCTTTAAATATATATATGTATCAGCATTCACTTTCAACTTATGAAATTAGATTAATGATTCTAAATATTGTTCTAACCTAGCTCAAAATAAGAAGCAAGTAAAGAAAGAATTGATTACATTGTTTATCGTACATAAAATCTAATCAGTTTTGTTCTAACAGTAGAATCTAGTCGTTGTATCTGATCCTATTTTCAGTTCTGTCATTAGTCATATAATACTCCAATTATTTAACTAAAAGAAAGAAACTCTAAGGTTAAAATAGCAGATAAATCTAATCTAACCTGCAACAATTAAACTCTTTCATTTGTTTTAGATAGATAAACTACTGAAAGGTAGTATTGTACAAAGAAATTGTTTTATCTTAAACCTATACTACTATCAGTAAAATATCTCTTCTGATAAAGGAACAAGAAATAATATACTATTTTTCAATCTAATCATACCATCTTATTGAAAATTTTACCACTGTGCTAGAGTACGGTCTGGTGAAACCTAGATGTGGAAAAACACAGTGGGTCTTTATTCTTCATCAATAGATTCAATTATTGATAAACTAAAACATTTACATGACTAACTAGCTAAATATTCTGTCAAATAATACAAGTATAACATTCATCCATTCACACTTATTAAAACAAGAATAGTTAAATGACAGAACCTGCTTAAGTTTGGGACAACAACAGCAATGGGAGGTCATTCCTCCCTACCAACTCCTAAAGAGCACTCAAACAACGACTCCTCAGGACCCCCGAGCTTTCTCTGGTCTCCCTGGCTGGAACTAGGTGCAACAATAGTCAGATACCAGTCTTCAAACTCAGTATTAATCCAGAACTTATCAGTAAGTTCTCTCGGCTAAAAAGCTGTAATAAACCAAGTTACTGCAGCAATCCTCTCAGACAACTTCCTTACTATTTTTTCCTCTTTTCTCAATGAATTTCCTGAATAACATTCACCTGAATGAATTCTCTCTGGAAAATATCTTTGCAGCCTCAGCTCTCTTCATTGAGTACTTTTTGAAAGATTTACTAGGTCTTTTTGGGTTAGTTGTGATTTAATGAGCCACCTGCTCTGATCCCACTTTCTTGGGGAATCATGACCCCAAATATAGGGAAGCTGCCACCTGCAACTTAGGATGTGTTGGAGGATTCTGCCACTTGTATTTTTCCCTCCACCTAGTTCCATCCACCAGTTTGACCAGTAACCTCTTTTTAACAGCTCTCCCATGCTGTTGTCTCCACAATTTATTTATTAATAATAAAATATTCTGAATTACATTCCACTTCTGTTGACTCTGCTAAGTCATCAGTTCCTACTTAGCATTAAATTTAACATATTGTCTCAGGAATATAATTAAAACAATTTACATTATTTAACAAAATTGGGGTATGTGACATACACACTCCCTTAAAATGTAACATCGTCCTCGATGTTACTTATTCTTCATCCTCTGCAACCTCCTAGAACAGATTCAGGTATGCTTCCCACATCTTACTTTCCAGTTCCCAGGTAGCTTCTTCAGGACTAAGGTGCTTCCATTGCACCTTCAGCTGTCCAATTGTGCGGTTCCGCAGAGTAATTTCCCTTCTCCTGAGGATACAGTCCGGTTCCACCAGAACTTCTCCTTCTAGTTCCACCTGTACAACATTCCAATCAATCACATGAGTAGCATCATGAACATACTTTTTCAGAACAGAAATATGAAAAACATTATGCACTTTTAAGTTAGGTGGTAACGCTAGCTGATATGCAACTTGACCAATTCTGGATAGAATTTCAAACGGACCACAGTAACGTGGTGCTAGTTTTGCACAAATCCCCAGTCTTAGGGAGCTTTTCTTTGGTCTTACCTTTATAAACACGTGCTCACCCACCTGGAACTCTTTGGGAGTTCTTTTCAAATCTGCTTGGCTCTTTTGCCAATCCTGTGCTACCTTCAAATTTCCCTGCACTTGTCTCACAATCTGTTCCATTTCCTTCAATAATTCAGGCCCTAACACCAATCTATCTACTATATTATTCCAGGATATAGGAGTGTTTCATTTACGCCCATACAAAATTTCAAATGGGTTGAACTTAGCTGATGACTGATAGTTATTATTGTATGCAAATTCTACTAAATGAAAATAGTCCTTCCACTTACCTGGCCGATCCTTAACATACATTCTTAACAAATCTTCCAGCACCTGATTCACTCTTTCAATCTGTCCATCCGTCTGAGGATGGAAAGAGGTGTTGAAATTTAGTTTTGTGTTTAATCCCTTAAACAAGGATTTCCAAAAATTCTTTGTGAATTTAGGATCCCTGTCTGAAATGATAACCTTTGGTACACCATGTAGCCAAAAAATCTACTTTAAGAATATATCCGCTATGTTTGCAGCCTTGTAAGTGGTTTTAACAGGAATAAAATGTACTTCTTTACTTAATTTATCTACTACCACCATGATTGAATCATTCTGATTCTGATTTCTGGGTAATCCAGTAATAAAATCTAAGCTGATTACCTCCCATTTCCAACTAGGAATAGGTAATGGTTGCAGTAAAATAGCTGGATGTTGGTGTTCTGTTTTCACTTGTTGACAGTCCAAACATCTAGCTATATACTCAGCTACTTCAGATTTCATATTAGGCCAGAAATATTATTTTCTTAACATGGTGACAGTCTTTTGGTAGCCTGGATGCCCTGAGTAAGGGGTTTTATGAACTTCATCCAAAATCACCAACTTAACCTTAGGCACATTAGGCACATACAGTTTGTCTTTAAACAATAAAAATCCATCTTTATTTAGACTATAACCTTTTATTAAACTTTCTATAGGTTCTTCTTTAGCTGTAGCTTGTAATTTTTGATAAATTTCATCATGTTTTACCCCTTCTGTAAGTTGTTCATTTAAATCAGAAGTATAAGTGCTGATAGCTGCTGTAAAATTCAGCTTTGCATTTATGCTTAAAGCATCAGCCACCTTATTTTCTTTTCCTTTTATGTGTTGAATTTCGAAATCATATTCACTCCAGAAGGCCAACCACCTTGCTTGTCTTGCATTTAAGTTGGGCTGATCTAAAAGGTATTTCAGACCTTTATTATCATTCATTAAAATAAACTTTCTGCCTATTAAGTGGTGTCGCCGCATTTTTAAATCATGTATAACAGCTGCAAGTTCTAAATCATAAGTTGCATAATTCTTTTCATGGATTTTTAATTTCCTGGACTCATAGGCAATGACATGCCCGTCTTGAGTCAGCACACCGCCTAAACCATCATTACAAGCATCAGTGCATACCACGAAATCCTTATTAGGATCTTCTATTCTTAGAATAGGCGCAGTTGTTAATAAGGTTTTTGGTTTCTTAAAACTTTCTTCACACTTTAAGTTCCAATCAAATTTCTTGCCTTTCTTTGCAAGGAAGTGATTGGATTAGCTATTTTTGAAAATCCTTCAATGAATCTCTGGTAATAACCGGTAATTCCCATGAAGGACCTAACATCTATTACGTCTTTTGGTACTGGCCAGTCTTCAATTGCCCGAATATTTTCAGGATCCACTGAAATCCCTTCCTTAGTCACTACGTGACCTAAGTACTGGATTTCATCCTTAAAGAAATCACACTTGCTGGACTTCGCAAAGAGTTGTTGCTCTCGCAGCTCTTGTAAAACTATCCGTAAGTGTTCTTTATGTTCCGCTTCATTTTTAGAATAAATTAAGATGTCATCAATAAATACGACAACAAATTTATCTAAGTATTTATGCATTATATTATTCATTAGACACATAAAGACGGTTGGGGCATTACTAAGCCCAAACGGCATTACGACAAATTCATAATGTCCATACCTTGTTCTGAAGGCTGTCTTGAAAATGTCCTCATCTTTAATTCTTACCTGATGATATCCTAATCTCAGGTCTATCTTGGAGAACATCGTAGCTCCACGTAGCTAATCAAACAGATCATCTATGCGAGGCAACGGATATCTGTTTTTAATTGTCATTTTATTTAGTTGGCGGTAATCTATGCATAGTCGCATAGTTCCGTCCTTCTTTTTGACAAAGATGACCGGTGCTCCCCAAGGGGACACAGTAGGTCGAATGTACTTCTTATTTATTAACTCTTTTAACTGTGATTTTAGTTCATTAAGTTCCAGAATGTTCATACGATACGGAGATTTTGAGCTAGGTACAGCACCTGGTACCAGCTCAATAGTGAAATCCAGTTCCCTCCTGGGAGGTAATCCTGGAATTTACTCTGGAAAAACATCAGTAAATTCGTTTAACACAGGAATATCTTCTATTTTTAACTTATCTTTTTCATACTTAATTGCCTCATTTGTAATGGTTACAACATAGGCTTTACACCCTTTCCTGACTGCTCTTTTAATTTGTAAGGCAGAAATCTGCCTAATTACATTTTTCCTAGGAATACCCTTAACTGTTACTGGCTGTTCATTATTATTTACGCATATAAAATTTTTATCAAAACAGTTTAAAACTACCTTATCCTGTTCTAACCAATCCATACCAATAAGTAAGTCATACGAGCCAAGTGGCAAAACATTTAGCTTAACAGTAGTTTTAAAATCATTCATATCTAAAGCACATTCCTTAACATAACAGATTACTTTCCTTTTCGCCCCAGTGGCTAATTGAACCAACCATGAACTATCAAACTTTTCAACAGTCAATTTACAACTTTCCACTATTTGAGGTGAAATGTAACTAAGACTAGCCCCTGGATCTATTAAAATAGTTACTGGGGTTTGGTTAATCATACCTTCCACTTCCACCATGGAAGTCTGATAATCAGCTTGGCGGTTCTCCAATGGTGCATTTATTCTAGGCATAGTCCTTGCAAATTATCCAACGGTCATTTCATCCTACACAGTGTGAATATTATTGTTTGGCTTCTTCTGATTTGGGCAGACCGAAGCATAGTGTGGGCCATTGCACTCCCAGCACTTAACAGGCTCCTTTCGTTCGAAATTCTTAGTGAAATTTCCATGATTGTTTGAAGCTTCCTTACCCTTGAATTTATTGGAATTATTGGAATTATTAGAAGCACCATTTCTGTTCCCCTAGAAGTTATTACCATTAGAGTGATTTCTGTTCTTATTATTCCTGAAATTCTTCTGGGGTACAAACTCCTTTTTCTTGAACTCAGGCTGATTACTATTCCTTTTAGCCTTCCAGTTGGCTATACCTTCCTTCTTTTTGTTCTGTTCAAAACATAAATTTGCCTTCCTCATGGCTTCTTCCAGAGTCTTCAGGTTATCATACTCGATTCTGTCCTTGATATGATATGGCAGACAGCTAAGAAACCACTGAACATTAGGTTTCTCATCCACTAAATAAGGTACATACCTCAACAAACTTAAAAATTTACTGTTTAAATCCTTCATAGTCATGGATCCTAACTTTAGCTCGTAAAATTCTTTAGTCTTTTCTTCATAGTATTGTTCAGATAGAAATTTATTCTTGAAGTACCTTTTAAAGGTACTCCAATTGACTTCTTTTTCTTTGATCCCCTTGACTCTTTTCAGATCTTGCCACCATATATCTACCTTTCCAGAGAGATTATAGATGGCCATTCTCACCTTCAGCTAATTTGAATAGTTATATATCTAAAAATATTTTCTCATCCCGGATAACCAGGACTTTGCTTCTTCCCCTTTTTCAGTCTCTCCGTTGAAAGTTGGGGGCTTTATTTTTTTTGAACTCCCCGGAAATCTCTTCATATGGCCTGTACTTTTTCTTTCTATTATACAACTCAGCCTCACTACTATCACTAGTAGTGTAATAGCTTTGTTGTTCCCTGAATCCTTCAGATGATGAACTACTTTCAGCTTTAGCCAGTTTCATCTTTTTACATCCTTTCTGATGGCTAGCTTCCTCAGATTCGGATATTTTTTTCCTCCCTTCTGTCTGGAACTTTTCCATCAAAATTTGGTTTAACTCCTCCTGAGTCTTTAATATCCTCTTGTTATCCATCTTGACTGATTCCATTTCAGTCTTCAAATCCTTTATAGTCTGCATCAGCTCTGAAGAGTGAGCAATTACCTCTTCTAACACAGGTTCTCTAGACATCTGTCTTGCCTCGGTATTTGGAGACTCCTCCTCAGCATATTCTCCTAGCTTCTCCATACCTGCCTATTATATTCAGAAAAAGAAATTTTCTGCTCTTTACATAAAACAAAATACAGGTTAGTATATTATTTTTTTATTACTTTACGGAAACTAGTTGGACCACCTTCAGGCCTAGTATTTGAACCATGCTCTAATACCACATGTCAAAACCCCAAATTTTCTGAAAAATTTTAAATTTTTTTTTAAAGGTTTGCAAACATCAATATAAATGCAGTTAACTAATCAGTTAATTAGTTGTATATTACTACACTATTATCTGTATCACCTTTTGATTATTTTAATAAAAGATTAGTTTCGTTCAGTTTACTAACTTATTTCTTCTTTGCACTCACAAGGTGAGATTGTCATGCAAACTGGCTTACTTAGATTTCGAGCTAATGCAGAGAATTTCTTGCTTTTACAGATTACAAGTAAGAGGTTTGGTGCTGCTTAACGCAAATTTTAAAGTATATAAAAATATGAGCTTAATGCAAACGAAAAACTCCAGTAAGAAGATTAAATGCTTAAACTATTTTCAAGCTTCTTGAGGTACAAATACCTGTCCTTCTTCCAAATAGAAGTAGTTTATGGTTCTTGTTAAAATTTAGAACTATTTGTATTAGAGTTGTAAAGTAATAAAACATCTTACTGAATTCTTTAAAATAGGGTAAGAGTAACAAGGCTATACAACCCATAGTACTCACTATTTCTATTTTTGCATCTTCCAACCATATGCTGCTATTTGATTTGATATAAATACACCATCTAAATGATTAAGATCAGTAAGATCATTATCGTAGTTTTCTAGACTTCATTATTCTCCTTTATACTTCTTTTATAATATTAAATTATTGTTAAGCTATAAAGGAAATGAACTTAATAAATCATAAGTAGAATTATAAGATGAAGTAAGTTGTCTAAAAGTTGCCCAAGTTTATAATTGATCCGAGACTTACTCTCTATTTAAAATCTCAATAATAAAATTACAATTGGAATACCTCTTTTACATAACTTATAACTTAGATTGATTATAGAATTATTTAGCATGATGATTATAATCCAATTCTTGTCAAGAATTTAAGGGACAAAAAGAATTCCATGTAATTATGTTTTATATGCCAAAGTCGACATACGATTTTCATAATTTTTATGGTTACCAAATCTAGGGTTTTAATAAAATAATGAAAACTTTCCTAATGGCATACAGCGTGGAATATTTAAAGACTTGGCACGAGAACTTATGGATAAACAAATGTTTGAAAGAATGATTGGAAATCATTCAACCCGTGAGGAGATTATTGGAACTATATCCAAAACCCACTGCTCGTAAAAAATTTACCAGCTGTCATGGCGTGATCATAGCCATGATTTACGTGGTTATAAGAGTTGTTTACAAGCCCTTGTTGATGTATATGTAACTTCGGAATGTATTCTTCTATGTATCTTATGTATTGTAACTCGATCTTTATTTCGGGATGTTTGTATTATGTATTTGAGTCATGTGGTCATGCCCCGATGTTCCGATCGGGAGGATTATTAATGTAAACAAGTCTTGTCAAGTCATTAGGTAAGTCCCCACAGTT